>JAXQQM020064619.1:0-57721 GCA_034641835.2 Pinus albicaulis | reverse complement strand
CCATCCATTGCTCAATCCATCGAAAGTTCCAGGGAAGATATCATTATAGCCTCAACATGATAGAGTCCTAGAAAATTCTGCATGTCTTGGCATCATTTCTCCATAAGAAATTAACCATAGCTTCCAAGAATCCAGCCATGTTTATCATCACCCCACCTTGCACATGATAAAAATCCTCATTGGTCGATAGAGCCTCCCCTCCATGGTGCCCATCACCCAAATTAGACCATATATCACAAAAAATAATGATGCCATGGCCATACCAATTTAGTCAAAGAAGCACCTCATGCCCATTCACCCGCCATGTATCAGGTTACGTTTTACCATATCGAGAATAAAATCCCTTTCTCACGCTACCAGTTTTTGCAAGAAGATTTAAAGCGAACTACCGCGCCTCGCATTTGACCTACAATACCTCCATCAGCATAGCCCATCTGTGACATTTTCCATCCACTTCATCAACCCCACACATGAGACCAACCAATGGGGCCCCCACCCTCAGCAAAACACCTTCCTCACATCATTAGTGAGTGAACACTTTCATGTTTTGGGGCACCCATCTCTGTGTTTTGTACCAACCAAGCCCCATTATTTCATTCTTTTGGTAAGTGTACAAATACCGCAAACGGTGCACTATGTCCCCCATCCACCCATCCATTTTTTCTCCCATGGAAGCATTCCTTGGTCACCCTTCATCATAGTACCACACCCTTCACATATAAGCCACCATGACATTCATAACCAATATATACCCACCCTGGATTCCCTATCGACTCTAGGGATTTCCCCATCAGAAATAGTTATGACTGTCGCCAAGCTCTTTTTTATACTTCGACCTTGGGCCACTGAATCTTCATCATCAATTTTCAGTCACCCCTCGCCATCATGCCTATGTTAAACCTATCACATCCAGGATCCTGATACCTTGTATCAACGAGTCTCTCGTTTAGTTGAGGCTTCCTTTTTGTCGACATCAACACCTATTTTCCAAAAAGGAAGTGATACTTTGGATCACCCCTCTCCACAAAAGGGACATCCTCGGGTGGCACTGTGGGAGGCATCATTTCCCACATATGTCATTGATCCTCATGACATTCGACTATAGCACAAGCTTTCATGTCAATATGGTATTGTACCTTACAACCATTGCACTTTGATCAAATTCGTCGAAGACCCATGCCTTTATAAGCATCTCTTTCAGAAATGCTTACATGGGAAGGTCCCAGTCAGACACCCATGCGTACAATGTGAATTTATATGCCATGCCAAGCTTACACATGTGGGTACCACATTCCACCTATTTTCAAAGAAAAAACGCCCTTGAGGGCATCAGCAATCATCATTATCAACCAAAAAATCACTACAATACTAGTGACACTGACAGAATCTATATATTTCAAATAGATTTGTTTAGCTAGCCAAAGCCTCATGAGCATAAAATAGATTTGTTTAGCTAGCCCGCCTCATAGAAAAAAATTATTTATTGTATTGCAGGGTTCCCACAGGACATGGTCACTCTTCTACTCGGTATAAGGTGTCTCCAACTTCGTGCTACACGCAGGTCTCTCTCTCTCTCTCTGCACAGTACACAGAAAATTAACTATAATGTATTTCGGTTATACAGTTCTTCCTAGACCTCAGACATTAGGGGGAAAGTGTTATCATTGGAAAATCAGACAAGAAAAGATGACATTATTAAATGTCAGGCAGAAGGATTTACAGGGTTGAGGCACATTAGAGAATATGAAGTATTTAAAAATCTCTAAGGTCTAGAAGAAAAATCAAATTGCGCATCGAAGGAACTAGCAAAATGTTCCTTTTCGCACACTTTTCTTTGATAAGTGCACCTTTGCGCGGATTTTCCTCAGAAAGCCACTCGGACCTGAGAGTGGTAGAAGTCACTTTCCAGGACCACAACGCTACTCCAGAACATTGATCCCACACTTGAGGATGCCTAAGGACAGCCGCCCAAGCCTCCTTAGGACCTCAAGGGAGCACACAATGGAATAATGTGGCACACAATGGAATCACCCTCCTCTCTTGGGTCACCATCCATCAATGTACCAAGAGAGGGAAGGAGAGTTTGAATTCTCCTATAAAATGCCACCAAGAGATGAAAAATGTTATAACACATTGTTATGATGGCTAGAATTTCCCCAAGAAATCCAGCAGTGTGTGATCCGGAGTAGAGATAGAGGGGACTCAGTTGTTTTCCATCCAACAACTCCAGTCCTTCGGAGTAGAGAGAGGGACTTTGCGCCAATGTAGCTCGGAATTAAATACATCCTTGCATCGAGTATTAGAACTCCCTATTTCTAAGGGCCCCTTGGAAAGTGGGCAAACGTTTCATCCTTTATTCCTACCAGCACTCAATAAGAGGGGATGTAAGCGCCACCGTTTGGATTACTGAAGTTGTTTGAATCTATTTAGAGCTTTTGTATTAATTTTTTTAGTTTATTTTTTAGTTTTGAATATGCATGCTATTTCACTATTTAGTATGTTTATTTCTTAGCATGTCCACTAATTTTCTTGTCTCCCTTGATTTTCTGCCTATGACCAAGCACTTAAGAGGAAAAAAACACTCCTCTTAAGCAGGTGTGATTTGGTACATTCGTGCACCAAACACACGTACACATTTTCTTGTCTCCCTTGATTTTCTGCCTATGACCAAGCACTTAAGAGGAAAAAAACACTCCTCTTAAGCAGGTGTGATTTGGTACATTCGTGCACCAAACACACGTACACAACCCCTATGGGGAATCCCCTTTTGTTTTGCCTAACCTCCCTTCCACGATAACCTTGGCCTCAACATCAGTAGATTCTGCATCTATTTTTTTTCTGCAACCTCTGTGACGATGCCCATGTGAACCTCACTTATTATAATGATGAGTCAGGTAGCTTCATCGCATCATGTGGTCATTTTTCCACCAGTCACCCCATCTTCTATTGTGATGAAGACATTATTGTAGAAATTATACAACAAGCATTTATATCTTGGATTCACCCGATCTAACAATGTACTAAAGTTAAATACTAAATCACTTCTACAAACATTTTGTGGAATTAAAAACATAATCACATGAACATGAACATGAAGAAAGATCAATCACACACAACACAGATCATTTCTCGGGGAAAGCTTGCTTGTCAAAACCCCTTTGTCATATATTTTATATTCCACAAGGAATCATGAAACAATTACATACAACTCTTATCATAATAACCCGCCTATATTCAGCTAACTGTCCCACATTGATCCATACAAAATCGGGCCAATACTCAGCCAATTCTCAGCTTGTCTTCAGGCTGCCTTGCTCACGCAGTTCATGAGGAATGCAATCCCTCTTCGCAAGGAATTCCAACCTTCCTACACTACGCTATCACTGCTGAATGAACTCTCTGAATTAATGAAATCATGCCTGCCTTGACTGTGCAAGTATCATGAGCACATCCAACGTGTGTTTACTTGCATGTGTGAAAGCGGATAATGTCACAACTGATAGTCAACTTCCCTTTCACCTAGAACTCAACTGGGTCTCCACTAGATCTGACATGCATGCAGCTAATAATAGTAAATCTTCAGTTGCATGTGATACCATTTCATGTGAATTAATTAATGTTTAATTCACTAGATCTCTCACTAGTGTATCTTCAGTTACAACTAGCACAACTGAGTTTAACTCACTTAACTGAGTTAAACTATTTACAAATTTCACAAACTCATGCACCACTGCACTTTGAACTCTGTTACAACTAGAATTATTATGCATGTCCCACCAACCAACCTCCAACTCAAAATTCACTAGCTAACTGAATTTTCTACTTCAATTAACTATTTAAAGTCCACATTGAGAATATATTACAGTTTAATGTCCATCTAAATTAAGGGATAATAAAAATAAACATGCACCCAAAAATAGCCCTTTGGGCCCCACTCTACAGTAGGTGCTTAATGCACTAGTGTGGGTGTTGAATATTCTTGTTGAATATCAACACTCCCTCTCAACAAGAAATGGATTATCCTTCACCCCGATCCTGTCTCTATGGTATTCAAATTTTCTCCTGGTGAGCGCTTTCGTCAGAATATCTACATCATGATATTTCATGGGAATGTACTAAAGAAACATGAGCCTAATCTTCACACAATCTCTGAGACGATGGTACCAGATATCTATATGCTTGGACCTATCCTCAAACATAGGATTAATCGAGAGTTTAATGCAACTCTAATTATTACAATGAATCATTGTCGGATCCATCTGAGAACCAAACAAACCAACCAAGATATTTCTCATCTAGATAGCCTCACATGCATCTTGACTTGTTGCCATGTATTATTTTTACGCTTAACTAAGTGCCATGGATCTCTGCTTCTTTTTTTACTAAGAAGAAACTGTAGATCCAATGCTAAAGATCCCCCCTGATGTTCTCTTTCTGTCCGATGGACTGCTAGCCCAATCTGCATCCATGAAGCTAAACAAATTCACTCCATCTATATGTCTGTACTATAGACCATACTCTGATGGGCCCCTTAGTTATCTTAGGACATGTTTCCCCACCTTCCAAAAGAGCTTGGTAGGCTTAACCATAGCTTGATTCAGTTTTTAACCGCATAGCAAATGTCTGGTCTCGTGTTCACTAAATACATTAGTGAACCCACTAATTGTCGATAGACATTAACATCCACTACCTCTCGAGAAGTAGCATCCTCTTTCCTCCAGTTTCCTGGAAGAGGAGTATCCATGGGTTTTCAGCTCTCTATGTTAAACTTACCCAGTATCTACTTTGCATACTTGCCTTGAGACACCAAAATTTCACCATCCCGCTACCATATTTCCAATCCAAGGAAATAATGAAGGAGTCCCATGTCCTTCATTTCGAACTCCCTTGCAATATCCTCCTTGCATGAGTGTATCAGCTGCTCATCACCAGTCAAAATTAAATCATAAACATAAAGAAAAATGATAAATAGCTTACCCTCAACCATAATCTGGTACATGTTTGCATATGCTTAAATTTTGGTGAAGCCCATTCTAGTGAAATATTTTTCTATCTGAGTGTACCAAGCATGGGATGCTTGCTTCAGCCCATACAACGCTCTTTTGAGCCTGCACACATGTGACTCGTTGTTGAAGATCTCAAAACCTTCAGGCTACTCTATGTATACCTCTTCCTTAATGATCCCATTTAGAAACACAGTTTTCACATCCATTTGATGAATGCACCAGTCCATCTACGTTGAGAGTGCAAGGTTGGTCCTTATGGAAGAGTACCTTGCGGTAGGTGCAAAGGTCTCATCATAATTGTGGTGGTGGATTTGACGCACGGGTGTATGAAATCGCACCAATTTAAGGGGTGTGGTCTACCCCTATAAACTATTCGTCACATGAAGAAAGTGGTGGAGCTCAAAAGCATATAATCTAGAGGAAAAAATATGTGAATGTATGCTCAAAGTAAACTAAAAACTAAAACAAAAATATACAGAAGCTATTGAAGAGATTCAAAATGATAATAATGCAAACGATGGCTCAAAGGCCTCTTCTTATTAAACGTTTGAAATAGAGAATAAATTTTACCCACTTTCCAAAGGGCCCGTAGGCAATGGCTCTAGGTCCCGATGCAAGGATGTTGGTTTCCAAGCTCTGCCTCTGATGCAATGTCCCTCTCTCTCCGTTGTGATGGACTAGGATTTTTGGGTGGCCAACAATCGAGTCCCCTTTATCTCCAGCTCCGCGTCACACACTGTTGGTATTGCTTGGGAAATTCTGGCCAGCATAACAATGTGATCACCATTTCTTCATCTCTTGGTGGCTTTATATAGGGGATTTCAAAATCCTCCTTCCCTCCCTTTGTACATGATGGATGGTGACCCAAGGGAGAGGTATGATTCCATTGTGTGCTCCAAATATTCCTTTGTGTGCTCACATAGTGTCTAAGGAGGCACTGGTGGCTATCCTTAGGCAGCTTTATATAAGAAGTAACTATCCTTTGCTTTGTGTGGTCCCGGAAAGTGACATTTTTCCATTTCCAGGAATGCGCACTTATTGGGCAGAAAGGCACGCATAAGGTGCTCTTCTCGAAGGATTAAGCACACAATTTAGCATTTAAGACTAGTTCATATCTTATTTTCTCAAAAACTTAGAGATTTTAAATACTTCTTGATTCCATAATGTGTTCCTGCCCTGTAAATCCTTAGGCTTGACATTAATTAATTTCATATTATGTTGTATGATTTTCCAGTGTTAACATTTGCCCCCTAATGTGAGGTCTAGGAAGGACTGTATAGCCGAAATACATTATAGTTTATTTTCTGTATCATGCATAGAGAGAGTGAGAGGCCTACGTGAATCTTGGAATTGACAACGCCTTGCACTGTTTCCGATATGACCATGGCCTAAGGGACCCCTGCAAGAAAAAAAAATATACAACATATATACAAAATTTCAACGAGGCAGGCATGTCCCATGCTCGTGATGCTATGGATAGTTAAACAAAATTGACAGATACATGTGTTGTCTACGTCACTACCGTGGTAGTGATGTTGGCGGTTGTTGATGACCACTACTGACACCCTCGGGGGAATTTTTTCTTTGAGGATAGGTGGAATGTGGTACCCATATGCGTAAAATTGGTGTGGCATATAGCTACACAATGTATGCATATGTACTGGTTGGGACCTTCCCGTGTAAGCATTGTTGACAGAGACGCTTATGCAGGCACGGGTCTTTGACGAATCTTAATCAAAGTGCAATGGTTGTAAGGTACGATACCATCTTGACATGAAAGCTTTTGTCATAGTCAAATGTCAGGAGGATCGACGACATCTGTGGAAAATGATGTCTCCCACAGTGCCACCCGAGGATACCCCTTTGCATGGGGAGGGGTGATCCAAGGTACCGCTTCCTTTTTGGAAAAGAGGTGTCGAGGTCGACAAAAAAGAAGCCTTAAACAAACCATGGGTCACCGACATGAGGGGTCAGGGACCTAGATGAGATGGGTTTAACATAGGCATGTTGGTGAGAGGTGACTGAATATGGATGATGGGTATTCAGTGGCCTGAGGTCAAAGTATACTTCAGTAGATTGGCAGTAGTCATAATTATTTCTGAAGGGAAAATCCCTAGAGCTGGTAGGACTTCCAGGGCGGGTGTGAACTGGCTATGAATGTCATGATGGTGCATGCAGGGGGTTGAAATACTCCGACAAGGGGAAAATATGAAATATGAGGGCAAAGTGGTGAAGTGAATCATTTGTGGTATTTGTACAATTACCAAAAGAATAAAATAATGAGGTTTGGTTTGTACAAAACACGGAGACAGGTACCCCAAAAGATGAAGGGGTTCACTCATTGAAGGTGTGAGGATGGTGTTTTGATGGCGGCAAGGGTCCCATTGGTTGGTCTCATGTGCGGGTTGATGAAGTAGATGAAATAGTGTTGCAGATGGGATTATTCTTATGGAGGTATGGTGGGTGAAATGCGATGCACAGAGGTGTGCATTTTATCTGCTTGTACAACTTGGTTATCTGGGAAGGGGGTTTTAGTTTGCATGGTAAACTTGACCTTATGCATGATGAATGGATGGGCATGAGGTGCTTCTCGGACTGAAGTGGTATGGCCATGGCGTCAGTTTTGATGTGATATATGGTCTACTTTGGGTGACGAGTGCCATGGAGGGGAGGCTCTACCGACCAACACGGATGTTTATCATGTGCAGGGTGAGGTAATGATAAACATAGTCAGATATGAGGACCCTATGGTTTATTTTTTATGGAGAAATGATGTTAGGATATGAAAAATTTTCTGGGACCCTATGATACTAGGGGTAGAATGATACCTACTCTGGAACCTTTAGTAGATGGTGCTGTGAATGGTTTGCGGGATTTTCCTACAAAAAAAACTACCTTAAGTGAAAGCATCTTCTTTATAAAATATTATTGAAAGTCATGAGCTTTAAAAAATAAGATGAGAGAGGGCATACCTGTTGGCATTGAAAATTTTATTTTTTATGGAGTGCGAATGTGTGGCATCGCCTCTGTTCCCTTGGGAGCTGTTACTTGGCTCCTAGTTTTGATTCTAGTTGTGGTTGCCCCCAGACTGAGATCATGGGGGGGGGCGTTGCTGGTTACTGCCCCCCTGTCTAGGGTTCCCTTTTGGCTTGTTTTTTGATTTTTTCTTAACCACATTAGGAGGGTTGTTCTCCTGGTTATATTGGTGTGGTTGATTTTGGGACGGTTGCAAAAAGTTCACCTATGCATTGGTTTGCATAGGTGGGTCGTGTGCTTGGGACTGATCATAATGATGTCCCTTGTTTGCACCTAGCTGTTGGAGGGGAGCTCTTCTGTTAATGTTTCTTTCTGCGTACTGGGTCCCTTCAGCCAGAGGATAGGGTCCTCCTTGTTGATACGCTTGCGCCCTACTAGTCAAATCTTGCTGAGACATATGATGACTTTGAAATCTGGGTTGAGACATGTTCTGGGTAGAATTATGTGCGTAACCGAGATTATGACTACTGCTGCCTAGGTAACCTTGGGTCATTGACCCAATTAATCCATCTGCAGAATTCGACGCGCCTGGAAATTCTTGATAAGTTTGCAGGTGTGGGGCGTTAGGCAAGATATTGTAAATGTATCCTGACTGCGTATAAATCAGTTCAAGCTTCTGGGCTTTACTGATTGTCTCCTCTTCAGATGTGGGGTATTTTTGCGCCACATCCTTTGAAATCTCTGCCGTCAGAGTTTTCAAGAATAAATCTAAGAGGACCCGATCGTCGAGTTTAGCTTTACGTAAACTGCGACGCCGCCTCTATTCATGAAGATGGTTAGAGATATGGATGGTGGGGGGTTTTTCTAAATGAGTCAGTAACTCCATTCCCGAATCATGGTGAATGGGTAACTGAAAATAACTGAGGAATGCAGTAGCGAGGGTGCTAAAGGCTCCATGTGAAGCAGGAGGTTGCTCCACGTACCACTTCGCGGCTACTCTTGTAAGAGTGCATTGAAATAGCCTCAATCGAATAGTGTCGTCGATGATACTATTCGATGACCACCACAGGTGAAAGGTCATTACATGGTTACCAGGGTATTCCACTTACCTTTGAAATTTGGTATATCCGAAGGGAGCTTCGTGGGCATGGGAGGCCATGAAGGATTGTGTGTGAAGGGGTCATTTGTGAGCTTGGTTAAATCGGGTAGATTCAATGCAACTAATAAGGGTGAATGGGAGGTTTATGCCATGGCAACATGTGAAGACAAAAATTTCTGGTTAGAACGAGGGTTAGTCTGTGACGTACCCTGATGTGTGTTCACCTGGCTTCCTGAATGTGATGCGCTCCTCTGCCCCCTAGGGGTCGAGGGGGGAGTGGTGCGCAGTGTGGTGTTGGGAGACTGACTAGGGTTCCCAACTATGGTTGCTCCAATGAAGGATGAACCAATGATAGTGGCAGTGTTCTGTCTTTGATGCCTAAATAATGAAAGACCTAAAACCCCTCCCTGTAATGGGGGGAGGTCCAAAAGACGCCTGGATCGACGAGGTTCCGTTGGGACTGTTGGGGTGTCGACCAGGTTAGGTTTTGGAAAAATTTGAGAGGATAGAGTCTATGATCACAAAAAATTTATGGCCACATACATAAAAAAAAGCGAAAATGAAATGAATTTTCCCTTTAACTAAATCTATGTGATCAATCAAGCAAAAAATATGGTTTTTAGGTTGTTTGCGCGTAATACTCAAAATCCTATAAGACCTATGCATCCTCACACACTCAAAATTAACTAGGCCTTGAGAATATTTCTTGTGAGTGTTGGCACAACGTCCCGTAAGAGCTGGCAATGCCCCTAGTCAGCCGAAGAGAATCCACCAAGGTAAGGGTAGAGGGTTTGGCGCTTGCCTGCACTGTCACCTGTAGGGTAAAGGATGCCCTAGTTTTTGGCCAATAAGAACCACCGTCCCATGTGAGTGTTCGAGTCTTGGGCCTCTTGGTAGTCAGCTAACAATACTGAGTATCAGCCGGGTCACGTAGCCCCAATTGATATCGCACGCATTGCGCCTAAGCCTAATCCCCTTTAAATCGGGTCTTTGACGCGCTCGAGTTTTCTTTTCCATGGGCTGATAGGTGGATTTGAAGCTACCTCAATACACAACTTCAATGTTTCAATATGAAGTATGATCAATGTGGCTTATTGGATGCCTACCCCTTTGATCCTAACTTAAACTATAAATTCTTTTGTGGCCCCCTATGGGGAGAATTTAGTGAGTTTGGTTAATTTAGTTTTAGGTGTCTTCATTTTCTTAGTGGGTGAGTGTGTGTGAGCATATGGTGAACAATATTAGATTTTAAACATATGGATATCGGTGATCCTTTACAAAATTCCCCTATTTAAACTATGTGATGTTGTTCCTGGCTCAAATGAAAAACATTTGCGGATAAAGGGCCGCTTTCAAATTTTCCTAGTTAATCTATGTGACTAACTAAAGGGAGATGGTGAAGTGTAAATATAGAGTGTTCATATGCTTACCTAGGATCATTGAATGGTACAAAGGTAGCAGAGATTAATTTCTCTAATCGACAAATTGATCCTTTTCCCCCAATCCCTAATGCACAAATTGAACTAAACTAAACAATTTCTACACTAGAAAATGAAACTAGCCTACGCATGTGTGGTATTGGGCCACTTACTTGGACTAGTTAATCTAAGTGTGCATACCAGAATTCGCAAAACATAAATCGTTCGGAATGCAATGGTTAATTTTCCCCCGACTTAAACTATGTGAAGATGTTTTTCAAAAACCAACTTAAAGGAAAACTAACTCTAAACCTATAGAAGGCAGTTAAAATTAAGTTCTCAGAAGCTGTGGGGTATCAACACAAATGATGGCAGATACATTAGGGTTGTCCAAGACACTTGCGCTAAAAATTGTATTATAGGAGAAAAATCTCATTGTGTAATTTTCGCAGAAGGCTTTGACAAAGCGCTCGTACGCAAGTCAACTCAAATGCTTAATCGCGGTATCTCGCAGAAAAAAACTCGCACGGAAAAATTGTAAGTGTAATATTAGGAGCTGCCTTCTTCAGTCCATCACTCTAGGTGAATCTAGGGACTGTAAGATGGATCAGAGGACTATCATCTCCACTCTCCAGCGTAGACAAAGGTCTCTTGCAAGAGATGGCACAACCACATAAACTTGTAAACTATTAGTGGAGTCATCAATCCTGTGGTGGTGTATTTTATGCACGGGTGTACAAAATCGCACCAATTTAAGGGGTGTGGTCTACCCCTATAAACTATTGGTCACAGGTAGAAAGTGGTGGAGCTCAAAAGCATATAATCTAGAGGAAAAAATATGCGAATGTATGATTAGATTGAACTAAAAAAAAAACACAAATATACATAAGCTATTGAAGAGAATGAAAACGATAATAATGCAAACGATGGCTCAAAGGCATCTTCTTATTAAACGTTTGAAATAGAGAAGAAATTTTAACCAGTTTCCAAAGGGCCCCTAGGCAATGGAATCAGGTCTCGATGCAAGGATGTTGGTTTCCAAGCTCTACCTCTCATGCAGTCTCCCTCTCTCTCTATTGTGATGGACTAGGATTGTTGGGTGGCCAACAATCGAGTCCCCTTTATCTCCAGCTCTGGGTCACACATTACTGGTATTGCTTGGGAAATTATGGCCAACATAACAATGTGATCACCATTTCTTCATCTCTTGGTGGCTTTATATATGGGATTTCAAAATCCTCCTTCCGTCCCTTGGTACATGATGGATGGTGACCCAAGGGAGAGGTATGATTCCATTGTGTGCTCCAGATATTCCTTTGTGTGCTCACATAGTGTCTAAGGAGGTGCTGGTGGCTGTCCTTAGGTGGCTTCATGTAAGGAGTAACTGTCCTTTGCTTTTTGTGGTCTTGGAAAGTGACATTTTTCCATTTCCAGGAATGCACGCTTATTGGGCAGAAAGGCACGCAGAAGGCACTCTTCTTGAAGGATTAAGCGCGTAATTTAGAATTTAAGACTAGTTCAAATCTGATTTTCTCAAAACCTTAGAGATTTTAAATACTTCTTGATTCCATAATGTGTTCCTGCCCTATAAATCCTTAGGCTTGACATTAATTAATTTCATCTTCTACTGTACGATTTTCTAGTGTTAACAATAATCTATCCCCTCAATCTGTAAGAAACCTTGGGCCACAAATCTGGCCTTGTACTTCTCCACACTCCCATTAGAAGTTTTCTATACCTTGTAGATCCATCTTGAACCTACCACTGATTTTTCAACTGGTCTTGGGACAATTTCCCATGCACTGTTTTTTATAATGGAGTCATACTCCTCCACCATTGCATCAACCAAAGTAGGTTGCTGCACTGCTTCCTAAAAGGAAGATGGTTCAGTCACAATACATTTTCTCATGAGAGCCATGTATCCAATAAATCGATCAAGAGACTGACTTTTTCTGCATTGAGAAGTAGGTGCTCGTACATTCTATGCAGCATCAAGTCTCAGCCTAACAGCTTCCGTGGTCCGTCTTCTGCCATTTCTGATGGATTTCTATGCATGAGTTATTTCCTCCACTCCATGAACCTCCTCATGTGGCTGATCCACACCTTGAGACTCATCTTTGGGAACCAGTAGTTCCTCCTCTGAATGCAAGTCCAGCTTCCTCTCAAGGGACAACCACATGGATTTCCCCTCATCAAATTTTATATCCTGTCGCACAACATTAATTCTGTTGTTTGGAAAATACACATGATAATTATAGGGTGTTTTTGTGTACCCCACAAAAATCCCAACTTCAGCAGTCAGTTCCAGCTTCTTCCTAGTGTCCTTGGTCACATGCAAATAAACAGATGAGCCAAATATCTTAAAGTGTGAAACATCAGGTTTCTTACCAGTGAAATCCTCTTCAGGTGTACTCATTCAAAGTACTCTATGAGGAAAACGGTTTTGCACATAAACCACAATGTTGCATGCTTTCGCCCACAAATGCATTGGTAGGCCCTGATCATGCAACATCGCTCATGCTGCACCCACGATCATTTTTTTCTTCCTCTCCATGACCTCATTCTGTTGTCAGTTATGATGCGCTATGAGTTCTCTTCGAATTCCTTCTTTGCTGCATAGGTTCTTGAATTCATTATAGATTTATTCTCCACCATTATCACTCCTAAGAGCCTTCACTTGCTTCCCTGACTCTTTCTCCACCAATTCCTTAAACTCACAGAACTTAGAGAATGTTTGATCTTTCTTCTACATGAATAAGATTCAGAATTTACGAGAAAAGTCATCAACAAAGATTACATAGTACTTATGTTTTGTTGTTGAATCAACTGAGAATGGTCCACACACGTCTGTGTGAACTCTCTCAAGGATCCCCGAAGCACGATTCTCCTTCTCATGAAAGGTGGACTTTACATACTTCCCCATGGTGCAACCCTTGCACTGATCTAACTAAGAAAGTGTTCCCATTGTAAGTCCAATAGATATCTGTTGCATGACTTTCAAGGTTCCATGATAAATAAGGCCCAATCGCCTGTGCCATAATTTTCCCTCATCCTGGCTCAGGAATTTTTATGCCTTGCCCATCATGGCAGCGCAACCATCTACCTCTAGCTTGTAGAGATTCTTAACTCAAATCCCTATCTTCTTGGCTTGACCCATTGTTTCATAGCCTCTTTCCTCCAACATTGTGACTAACACCAAATTTTTCTTCAGACCTAGTACATGCATTACATATTTTAATTGAAATGGTTTACTTGAATCCCTATGAAAGGTAAAGTTACCAATCCCAATAGCACTTTACCGTCCATCGTCGCCCATCTCAATATGCATCTAGAGATCTTTCTCCTCCAAGTCACTGAAAAGTTCCTTATTTCCCGTCATGTGAAAGGAAGCACCACTATATAAATACCACACTGATCTCAATGCACTTGACACCATGCATGAAATAAAGGATAAGTCAAGCTCAAATTGCGAGGCAAGGGCCTCACTAGCTACAAATCCAGCAACCTTCTTGTTCTTCTTTCTTTGTGGAAAGTTAGTAGCAAAATGCCCATGTTCGTGATAGTGAAAACACTTCACCTTGGACATATCTTGCTTCTTTCCTTTAGACTCATATTTAGAATGGAATTTCTTTCGCTTCCCCTTCTTTGCCTTGGAATCCAAAGAAAAATACTCTTCATCATCATGCTTTGATGAAGAGCCATCTATGGTGTTCCGTCTGAACTCCTCTTGCACCAAATCTGACCACAGTCGTTCCCAATCTGGCAATTTTTCCCATCTGTTGACAAAGTCTTCATAATTTTTCCAACTCTTAGGAAGTCCTAGGAGAGCCAAACTCACCAAATCATCATCAACAACTATTATTCCCACACTCCCCAGTTCATCTCGACATTGAACAAACTTCGTGAGATACTTTGGAATGGTGTCGCCCTTTTCCATCTTGATCTTCCTGAGTTTATCTTTGAGTGCCAATTTCCTACGGTCGTTGCTACTTTGGAATATATCTGTCAAAGCCTTCCACATAGCATATGGTGTGGCTTTCCCATCAAGGCTTGAGACAATGTGGTATCGTACTCCCTCTAACAGGATCCTCCTCGCCTTTGCCACTTTCTTTTTCCATGCATCAATATTGGCAGCGTATGGCTTAGGAACATATTTTTCAATGAATTCCTTCAAGCCATTTCCTTCGAGTACTGCCTCCATCCTATCCTTCCAAGAAATGTATTTTGAGTTTCGCTCAAGTGCATACTCTAACCTCAAGCCATTAAAATCCATTTTGATCTTGAATCAACTATAGCACCAAGTTAACTGAAGTCGCAAATTCATTTAGCTAGTGAATTTCGAGTTAGAGGTTGGTTGGCGGGACATGCAGAGTAATTATAGTTGTAACAAAGTTCGAAGTGTAGTGGTGCATGATTTTGTGCAAGTTGTAAATAGTTTAACTCAGTTAAGTGAGTTAAACTCAGTTGTGATAGTTGTAAATAAACATACACTAGTGAGAGATCTAGTGAATTAAATATTAATTAATTCAAATGTAGTGATCTCACATGTAAGTGAAGATTTAATATTATTATATAATTGGTTCACACTGATCTAGAAAAAATTGGTCCAATACTCAACTAATAATTAGCCTGTCTTCAGCTTGCCTTGCACACGCAGTTCATGAGGAATTCAATCCCTATTCACAAGGAATTCCAGCCTTCCTACACTGCGTTATCCCTGCTAAATGCAATCCCTGAATTGATGCAATCATGCCTGCCTTGACTGCGCAAGTATCATGGGCACATCCAATGTGTGTTTACTTGCATGTGTGCAAGCGGATAATGTCACAACTGATAGTCAACTTCCATTTCTCCTAGAACTCAACTGGGTCTCCACTAGATTTTACATGCATGCAATTAATAATAGTAAATCTTCAATTGCATGTGAGATCACTGCATGTGAATTAATTAATATTTAATTCACTAGATCTCTCAGTAGTGTATCTTTAGTTACAACTAACACAACTGAGTTTAACTCACTTAACTAAGTTAAACTATTTACAACTTGCAAAAACTCATCCACCACAGCACTTGGAACTCTGTTACAACTAGAATTACTCTGCATGTCCCACCAACCAACCTCTAACTCGAAATTCATTACCTAACTAAAATTTCCACTTCAGTTAACTATTTCAAGTCCACATTGAGAATATATTACAGTTTAATGTCTATCTAAATTAAGGGATAATAAAAATATACATGCACCCAAAAATAGCCCTATGGGCCCCGCCCTAGTGTAGGTGCATAATGCAACCAGGTGCTTAATGCACTAGTGTGGGTGCTGAATCTTCTTGTTGAAACTCAACAATTATGGAAGCATTTACCACCCCTAACTTTATCTATCCCCCTTTACATCGAAACCATGCATTAAAACCACATACACCTTGTAGTAATTACATTGACACCCAATGTTGTGGTAAGGGGGCACCCATATATGAGAGTCTAGGAGAAGCAATTCCCTAAAACCCTCCTAGTGCATCTAATAGTGTCGACTCTAGTACCCTTATTCTTCCCCATTTAGAAGAACCCCTAGAGTTCAATATCACTTCAGATCACTCTAGGGATGATCCACTTCATCATTCCTTCATATTACATCAACAACGAAGCCCCTTAGACATTGTTGTTGACCAACCTCTATATTTTCTCAATGACCACTAGTTCATTATCTCCGTAGGCACTCTTTGGTATAGTGACACCATGTATGGTGCTCCATAAACTCCCCTTGATTGGGGCATAATTCCCACCTTTGCATACCAGATCAATCCCCTCCATCACATATGCTTAGGGGCATGATGGCACCCCTGGCAACCTTCTCACTTTATTAACGAAAATCTCAGCCTAGACACACCAAATCTATGTATGGTCAATTATCCTCCCATTCCTTGGATAGTTGGACCTACCGGCCTCTCCGGCGAGCCATATATCGTAGATGTTTGATACCCTATCTTCAAGTATTATACTTTGTATGATACCATACTTACCATTTGGTCCCTTTGTTTGACTTGGTGGGCAGGGATGATCCTAGACCTTCTCTAGCACTTCATTCTCATATTATTTCTTACCTTGATTCTTCACCAGGACCATCCTTCCAAGAAGCATTAAGGCCACCTTTAGACAAGTAAGGTCACCTACCTGAAAGTCATAGATCTCAGTTCCAATAGTTGATTTTTCTACTACAATCTCTGCAAAATTTATGACCTTTTCCTCCTCTCCACATTCACCACAACTACACTTGCAAATGAATCAAATTGGAGGGAAATTTCCTTATTAAAAGAAAAACCTCAAAATTTTCTTTTGCTTGTTATGAAGAAACCGTAGCTCGGTTTGAAAAACTGTCAGCACCATTAGAAATCTCTGATCAAGCACTCAAATGGGTATCCTTTTATTTTTAGAGATTTGATACTTCACCCAAAAGCCTTTTTTCCAAGAAGGGTCACTTCGCTGATTCTCAAAATTGAATTTCTTCACTTGTGATATTTGTACTTGGGGCACCACTTTTCCTTCATACTTTTCGATGCTCGTGTCGATTTTCTTCATGAGTAACCATCTTGTACTCATGTTTTTATGATCCCCACTGGGCCTATTCTATGTGGTAGTAGCATTGAGTCGCCCTTGTTTAGAGAATATGAGTTGAGTCATCATTGCATCAATGGAGTTTTTCTTGAGTCCCTTTTGTCTCCCGCCATAGTCTTCCATCCTTCATCGCTTTCTACCTCTCTTGTGTCACACATTTTTTCCTCCATTCATACTATCCCCTATCCCCTCCAGAGTCGAGTCAGTCGCTGCGAGGTCATCCATGCCCTTTATGCTCTAACAAGGAAAGTCGTCAGCCCGTTACTCAATCCCTCCCCCATTTCCACTATAATCCCTGGTGTCAGTCTATCAGTCGCTCTACTATTATCCCTCGTGCCTTAGTTGAGGATCCATCATTGCCTCACCTATGGTGGACCTCCTTCTGTCGACATCATCTTATTCATTCCAGAAGACAGGTATAGAGGGCGGTGTACCTTGGTTCCAGCTTCCACTCTTGTTCACTACCTTGGATCAAGAAAAGGGACCCTTTATTACCCTTTGACTTGATTGTTTCTCAATTCCAGATCCTTATGGCATGATCAAGATCTGTATACTTAATGGTTCAGTGATGCAGAAGATTGTACTAGTGATTCCCAAGTATGTGTGAGATGTTTCAGACCTCATGAGGGGATTTCCCTTCAGGTAGCCCCCCACATACCCAGATGACCTCTTTACTATAGCCTTGGATGCAGCTTTACAGATTTGATGTTTCCAGCCTCAACTGCTTGCAATGCCCTTTTAGTTTGCATGTATAATTCATATTTTTAGAGCCCTTTCCTATTTTACAGGGCCTCTTTGGTTGTTATTATATCTCATGTACTCAGATATCATTGTATAAGTCCTGGATGTTGTCCCAGGCACAATATGTATGTGGGATCCATTATGTTTTTTATATGGCCCATGTTTATGCTAGCATGTACAATATAGCTCAGTTCCATGTTTGCTGGGTGCACCATTATTCTTTGTACTTTGTCATCTCAGCGGGCATAGGTATGCCTCCCCTGCCTCATTTGAGAACAGGTACTCACTCATAAAAGAGACTTGTCGCACCTATAAGTCTCGCCTCCTCAGGGTCTTGTCCTCTCTCGCTTAAGTCCGTCTTATATTTCTCTCTCTCTCTCTGACTCCCCTACGGTGTCTAGTTATTGTGTTCTTACAACGTACTTCAATCATATGATTAGCTCCTAATGCTTGCACGTTGGGGGGAAATATGTTACACCAATTTTTGTTCATCTAACCTGTTACTATTAGATGGACCAAAGTACACCATGTAAGACCAATTTTACCATAGTAAAATTTCTTTCACTATGAGAAATAATTTAATAACCCATAGTTTATTAAATTATTTATGCTCTAAACATGAAACTCCACGAGGAATAATTAAATAAATCCTTATTTGTTTGATTTTCCTCTAGGGGTAATTAACTAAACCACTCTTTAATTATTATTCATTGTTATATTTAACCCAAAACATGAGAATTAATTAGATAAATCATTATTTATCTTATTATTCTCTAGGAATAATTATTTAAATCATTATTTAATAATATTCCTTGTTAAATTTGACTAAATCATTTATAAATAATTGAATAAATCATTATTTATTTAATTATTCCTTAACCTCATCCTTGAAATAACAAATAAATCATTTATTTATTTATTATTTATAATTAAAGGGATTTAACCAATTCTAAATTCCTTTTCCCTCCACCAAAAAATAATAAAATATTCCAAGTAAGTTGGATCTAGATTTGGTTAATAATATTTAATTATGCACCAATATCTAGACTAGCTCAATATTTTGTTATAAATAGAAGGCCCTTTCCATTCACTCATTGCCTTTTGTAACCTTTTTGATCATTTTTTTATCTATACTTTTGGTTTGACTTTGATCCTCCATCATTGTCATATTTTTTCTAATTTTTCTTGTGAGCTCCCTTTAAGTTCTATTTTGTCTGGGTTTTCTACACCATCAAGAGAGGGAGATCTTGGATCTAAAGCGCTGAGGACATACAAGAAACCATCCCATTGAGGGGGACTGGTAACATCTTTCCATGTTCCCTTCCCAGCTATCATAATACACAACATTATTTATAAATTCTTGTCTTGTCTATTGGATGTATGGAGCAACTCTTGTTTATTTTTGTTGTTTAATTTCTTTAACTGCATAGATCTAAATTTTTGTAGCATTTATTTTGATCACCTACTACAGATCTAAGGAAATTGACCACCACATTTGATGTTAGGGTTTTTTTTTATGCACAACTAAAGTGAGATTTTTTCGTACGCTTGCAATTAGAATTCACACTAACAGCTCCCAAATGGTACATCGAGTTACCATGAGCTGCAGTCAATACTTTTTGTGCCTTAGCAATGGAATTTCTTAAGAACTTTCAACTACCTATCCGATATGAAACTAGAATGAAACTCTTAACCTCGTTGCGCCAAGGCATGACCACCCATATCTCCGATCAAATTCATGAATGAAGAAGTGGGTGGAGGTTAATCAAAGTGCCAATCCCGGATCATCTATTATCGAACTATTTTTGTAAGTCACTCTTGCCACCCCATGCTAAAGACGTTTGCTTGTTTGGTGCGGTCACAAAAGACCAATCAACCTATCTTGCACAACATCTAGATCTCATCTATTTGCAATTTGGCACATTGTATGAGTTACTCCCCCATGCCCCTGGCAACCCGAATCCTCCCACTACTCAGTTACCTAGAGCACATGTTGATGGCCTCGTTGGCACAACTTCCAGCGTGGCTATAAAATAGCTCAATGAGCAAGCTTCCCAGCCATATTAGGCTACCACTACCCCTACCCAATCAACTAATCTTCCTACCACTGAGGTACACTTTGTGCAATATACACAAAAACCTAGCAGTAAGAAGAATAAGAAAAAAACCGCTCCTTCTGAAGAGCAACTCAATACTTAGAATAATCCCAATCAGAGGAACGTTTCTAAAAAAAATAAAGGAAAGGATAAACCTATGAGATTCCCTTGCAAAATTTGTGTGGAGGACCACTTGACATATAAATGTCCTCGGCTGTAGGAATGCACATATTTATCATGAAAAAGGACTCTGGAAGGACACCTTTCGTCCTTCACAATCCCTTTCCTAATTCTTAGTAGTAGCAACACATGGTTGCAAACCCGCCACAACTCCCCCAAAAGGGAAATGGTGGTACTCATCCTTCCGGTGAAGGATTTCCTGCCATTTATGCCATGGAGACTGTTCAACTACAAACCCAAGCTAAAATATATGGAAATTCAATCATCGAGTCTCACGAACCTGGTTCAAGTTCGAATCCACCGCTTCCTAATGATCTTCATATCGAAAGGCGTGCTATTGACCCTGTCATTCGTCCCCCCAAAGGGACCCTTCGATGCATGACCCATAACACCTCTGCACGTGTTGCCCAGAACTAAAACATTGTAGAAGGAATTCGACCCACATGAGATCGTTCCATCCATCCATCGTTACATTGTTCAATCTATTGATGCGAAGAAGTGACATGGAGAACCTTTCTAAGACCATGCTCATAGGTATCTTATTCAAAACGAGGTATCATGGAAAATATGCAAATTGGAGAGGATTGCGGTCAAAGGGGAATTGCATTCTGTATCCCTAGACAAGGAGTTAAGCGATGTTTTTGATTGGTCTTACAAAAATACCCAACATATATCCTTATATAGTTGAGCACGAAATTAAGATTTATGACAATAGGGAAGCATGTCCAAAATACCGACCTATCGACCTCTACAGCGAAGATATTATGACAAAAGTCGAAAAACTCTTGCACGAAGGTTTCATCTATCCCATTCCTCTGATGGAATGGGTATCCAATTCAATTTCTCTAGATAAGAAACAAGGCACCATCTGAGTCTATGTTGAATATTGTGATTTGAACACCGCTTGTCTAAAAGATAATTATCCTACTATGTTTATAGATCATATTATCGGCGATTGCGCGGGATGCGAATCTTTCTCCTTCATGGATGGATTTTTGGGATATAACTAGATAGCGATTAAAAAAGATGACCAGCATAAAACCGCCTTCATTTGTCCATGGGGCACATTTGCGTATCGTAAACTCCCATTTGGTCTGAAGAATGCTAGAGCCACTTTTCAAAGGGCCATGGACTATGCATTTCACGATATCAGACACATTGTACAAGCTTACTTGGATGACCTTCCGGCTCATTCCAAGAAACGAGCCCGTCACCTTGGTATCTTAGAGAAATATTTGTTCAGTGTAGGTTCTACAACATACATCTGAATTTGCATAAGTGCGTACTTTTTGTCAATTCTGGACATCTTCTTGGATTTATTGTCTCCAAGCACAAGATTAGGGTTGATCCCGATAAGGCAAAGGAAATTTTTGAATTACCTACGCCACAATCCATTCCGCAACTCCAACATTTGCAAGGGAAGGAAAAATTCTTACGTCGCTTCATCATGTTGAGAATACCTTAAGATGATGGAGCTTAGTGAAAAGAAGTCGCCTTCACTAAGTGGGCCCGCAGGCTATTTTTGGCGCAAAGTCTATTTTTAGACATATGGATCATGGTCTATGAGTTGCAGGATGTTATTTATGGATGGTTGGTCAAGTTGGTAAAAATAGATGGACCTCTATTTTTAGACATACTGGGCGGAGTCTATTTTTAGACTGCCAGTCTAAAAATAGATCAGTCGAATATTATTAGCTCTTAATAATATTTGGACTATAAACATTATCTTATCCTCTTGCAGCACTTCATTTCGAGCTACGGATGTGGCACATGCAGCTGACAGAAGGAATTACGCTATTCCTAGGGTTTAGTTGAGCTATTGCATGGTTGACTTCAGTTAGAACTCATGTGGCAGAGTTTGGTGGAGTTGATGAGACAGTTGGTGGAGTTGTGTTCTGTTTAACTTAGTTGAACTAGATGTATTTAGTCTAACTGAAAAATACACTAGTGATGAGTGGTGTGAATTAATTATTAATTAATTCACTAATTATTAACTCATAAATCAACTAAAGAATACATCAGTTAACTGCAATGCATGGACAGTTCAGTGGAGACCAGTGTTAGAGGTGGGTGAAAGGGTGAGTCTACTATCAGTTGTGACTATAGCTATGCATGAGATTTGCACACACATTGATTGAGATTGCCAATGAGGATTGCGCAGTACAAGCCAAGGGGATTCGAACTTGGATCTCACAATTAACCATCTTGGATTGCGCAGTAGAGGCAGGCTAACAGGTGGAGGAGATTTGAACTTGTGACTTGTTCATATCTGAGCTAGTTAGTGTGTAACAATTGGAGATAGTGCTGAGAGCTTGTGAGGATTTTGTGCTATGTATTGTTACATGTTCTCTATCATTATAATATATAGATAGTTGGGGGTTTTTCGAAATTTTGTAGCTTTCCCCATTACATACGTATTTGATATGTGCTTGTGATTGATTAATGTTTCAGTAATAGCATCATTGTTTTTAATTACGCAAATTGATGATCAATGGTAGAAGAGGTTATGTATTATGCATGAAGCTAAAATAGTGTGTGTCCAAGGGATAATCTACGGTGAATAACTCATCACAGTATTCAAATTTCTACACATCATAAACTATTCCAAGATGATGAAAGGCTTCATCGCTTACTCAGAAAAGTCTTGTATCTATAGGATGGTCAAACCTCGATTTTTGTGCAAGCGTACGAAAATGGTCACTTTTTTTACGCACACTTCTTAGTGCCCCCAACTATTAAGTGACTTTCTCACAATACTGTGACCTCACCATCCTCAACGGGAATGGTTTGGTTCAGGATTCATGATGAAAATAGTGAGCATGTGATTTATTATCGTCAAAAGGTCTCATTGGTCTGATAGACTCCTATACCAATAGGTGCCATATTTCATGTTTGACTTGATGAACTATGCAATATGTTCATACCTTTTCTGGTTGCAAAGGTTTTCCATATTCTCAAAAAATCAAAAAATAAAAAAATTTAAAAAATGTAAAGAGGGTATACCCAAAAAGAAAAATCAAAGGGTGAAAAAATGAAAATGGCCAAAAAACTGAAAGAAAATGAACCCCACCAAAAGAAAGGGAGACGAGCTAGTGTCTGAAGTCTAAATGCTTCCATTTTTTGCTACGATGTAATAAATAAAATTGTGTGCAGCTTGTTTTTATGCCACAGTTTATGAATAGTCAAACAATTTAAGCTTGGATAGTTCATTTTTTAATTTTATGCTTTAGAGATAGAGAATAAAATCTGACCAAACTATTTAATCTTGGCAGATAAGTAGATAGGTAGAGTAAATAAAAAGAGCTCAACATTTTAATCTTAGCCCTTGAATGTAATAAGGTTAGAACTAGATAGATTTTCATATGTAAAAGAAAAAGTTTGATGAGGGTTTGCCAGTCTAAGTGCACCCTACTAAAGAAGTAAAAATGGTAGGGTAAAGTAGGTAGGGTAGGTAGATGATGATTGCTAAATTACATGTGATGAATGATGGCTTTAGATGGTTAAAATTGTAACTTTCATCACAAGTGCAAAGGCAGACAATACATTGGAAGCATTGCAAGCAAGGCAAAGTCAAATTATTAACTTCCCTTCTCATTTTTCCCTAAACATTTCACTAATTTGCCTTAAGTACAAAGGTATTTGAAGATTAAAGGGGCTCAAGGCATTTCCTTGACTTTTGGAGGGACCGGACCCTCGGCCCAATGATTGGAAAAACCTAAGTACTTAAAATCATTCATTATCACACCCATTCATTTCTAAAAAATCTTTTCCTAAGTAAAATCTCATTTTACTTAGGAAACTCATGCAATATTCCATAAAACCTTTCCATGCAAGCATAAGTTAAATACATTATTCTAATGTTTTATACTTAGCGCTTTAGTTCATTTCCATATTAATTTCTAATTTATTATTTAAATCCCTATGAAAATAACCTTCTCCTATTATATATAACTCCTTCTTTATAAATTACCCAAAAGCCCATTTTATTATAATTTTCGTCAAAGTATTTTATCCCCACATGTTTAAATAAAAACCCCCATTATACTCCCTTTGACTAAGATATATCTTTATATTATTCCCGCCCCTATGGTAAGCAAATCGCTTTGGTTTAATTATCATATAATAAAAAATATTCGAAAAAACCTTTGAACATATGTTATATGTGTTTAAAACAAAAATAAACCCAAAGTTTAATTTAAACCAAACTTCGAAATAACCCATCCCTTGCGTATTTTTCTTCCTCGATCCTCTATCGTACAAAGGAATTAATTAATCCTCCCGATTAATTAATAACCTAACCCCGCCAATCAAATTCCCCCCGATGATATTAATTAACAAATAATTGCGTCAGGCCCGCCTGTTAAATTCCCGTCATTTCCACGTCACGATGATCGTCCAATCGACTGATCCAAGATCTACGGCTATTATCAATATCGCTAGCCATCCGCGTCCGAATGATAACGCGCGATGGCCAAGCAGTTTTATGAACAGTGCTCCGTCACACGTCATTCATCGTATGGAATCGCTGCCATTCCACCCAAAACCACTCTTCCCCAAAAGCGGTGCGATAGAAACCGTTTACCGCCTTCCCCCCGTGACTCATCCATCATACATGCTGACGTCATAAATCAAAACCCGCCAACCTTTTGACTTTGCAAATAAAACAAACGAGTCTGTGTCATTTTCATTATCCTATGCGTGTACCAGTGTCCCGGGAAACCAATTTCGAATTTAACTGTTAAAGTCTGTCGACCGTTACTTTGCTAAAGAGAATTGCAGAAGAACACTCCAGAGTTCTTCCGCCTTAACCAGTACCTGTTTAAAACACTATTCATTTCCCGTAAACAGGTGCAGATACCAGGTATTGGTCCTTCTTCTGTCGGGACTTCACAACGAAATTTGCAGGAAATTAGTACAGTGGCAGTAGAATCTAAAGGAAAAGAAAAGGAGCCTGATATACAAGTAATTGAAAAATTCACAATGACAGAACAACCTCAGACTTCTAAAGGACAGGAGCAAGTACAGATTCCTCCTACTCAGATCAATGAGCCAGAAATTTCAATTTTACAAACTCCTCTGAACAGCAAGGTGTTAAAAGGCGGAAATTAACTCCTCTTCCAGAAGTTGAATCAATTCAGGAAATCCCTGATAGCCAGGGAAGAGAAGACAGTCAACAAACAGGTACAGGTAGTGGGGCATCTACTAATTTTCAAAGAAAGGAACTACAGAGGCAACAAAGTGCAGAGATATCTTCTTTCAAACCTCCAGAAAAAAATGCCTAGGACATCAAAATAACATTCATCAATATAAAGACCAGGAACGATCCACTTAGACTTCAAGTGTACAACCAATATTTGAAAGTGGCTCCGAAAAATCAAGAAAGATTGATGTCAGCCTATGACATCCAACAGGGTAAAATGTTAATGATCCACTTCAAGCCCAAGATGCAACAGCCTCAAATAGCTGCACACTACATTAGGACTAATTTTGAAGTCTTAGCGAAGGATATCCATCCTTTAGATCAAATTGAGCTACACAAGAAAACATGTGAGATGATTTATTCTACTCTGACGGATAAATCAATGATGGCCCATAAGTTGCAGGATTCTTTGGATAACACTAATACACAGTTGCAGCTTGAAAAAGCCTCCTCCCAGGCTAAGGATAATAGAATCAAAACTTTGGAGGAAATAATCATTGGTTTGGGTCATAATCCTAAAGATGTGAAAGGTATTGAAGCTTTGATCAAGAGAAAAGATGATGATATTGAAGCTCTGAGAAAACAACTGAAATTACCAGCCTCAAGACATCCACAGACTGCAGAAATCATCAAGCAAAATTCTGAGGAAGAACTAATGGATTTGCTCTTAAAATTGAATGAGCAACTTAATGCAACTGAAAAAGAGCTTGAGAATGCATTGAAAGATAAGCAGACAAATATTCCAGTATCTACAGCAGGAGTAGTGACAGGTACAACAACAATAGGCCAGCCAACAGAATTGTCACAGGGAAACACTGCAAATTTGAACACTGATGAATTAACAAAGTCAATGGAAGAAATGAAACTTCAGGTCATAGAGCTCCACAGAACAAAGGAACAATTGGCCACTCTAGAACACAAATATGATCTTTAAAAAATTTGTGTTGCTGATAAAACAAGAGAAGTGAACAAATTAGAAAAAAAATTCAAAGCATTGGAAAAGGATCTCACATTGGAGAAGCCTTTAAGGGAAATAAATGAAATTCTTTGGGACAACATCATCCAATCAATAAAGGATGTCTGGCCCTCAATTCAAATAATGCAGGAACAAAATGATTTAGTCAAATTGGCTATAGAAGAAGTCCTAGCAACAAGGGAAGAATTGGGAAACAGGCTTGATGAAGCCAATGAACTCATTCATTTTCTAAATACTCAGAATAAGTAGCAACTTGAAGAATTTGGCATTCGAGATAGGACAGGCACAATTTTGGAAATAAAGAGAGTTTTTACCAAAAGAACTCTGATGCAGAATTTAGAACAAAGATGCTCAGACATGCAAGAAGAAATCACTGCCTTCAGAACAAGATTTGACATTTTGTTGAATAAAGGATTGCCCAGTCCTTTCATTACAGAGGATAAATTGATGGACCTAGAAAGTTATGTTGGAAAATTGGATAAGTATGCTGACACTCAGGCCAATGCCTCAACTAGTTCATCAACAGCAGCATTACCTACAAGAAAATATCTTCATGCCAAACTAGAAAATTTGTTTTATCTTGAGCATGAAGTAAAGCATTTGTTCCCTACTCAACCTACTTTCTTTAGGCATACAGAGACTGATGAAACTCTCAGAAAACTGCAAAGGACCAGGGTTCTGGAAGATAAATGGTGGGAAGAGCTGTTAGAACTTTTGTAAAAATTATCCTTACCTAAATTTTTGATCATATACTACAGTTAGTCAGGATAAAAAAGGATAAAAGATGAATAAAGGTCAAAGTGTAGCAGAGCAGTCAAAGAGTATCAGTTAAACGGACCAGCCAGCACAGAGTTACTGAAGAGGACAGCAATGAGCCAAAGCATAGGGTCTGCCTCCAGCACATTCTCAAAAGAAGGAAACAGCACAACATCAGTTTTCATTCTTTCTTATCTACAAGACCATCTGTCTCTATTTTATTGTAATTTACTTATGAGTCATCCTAGATAATATCTCAAGTTGTTATGAGATATTTTTCGTAACTTTTTGTATAAATACTCCCTCAATCGGAGTATTGAGGGGTGGATTTTTTAGACTCTGCTATAACATTAACTATTTGGAATAAAGTGCTATTGGAGAAATTTTTGTGGCTAAGCTGGATGATGAATTGAAGCGAAAGACTTTTTACAGGATTCATGTGTCAGACTACGGATCAATAAGTCATATTTCCCTTGTGTTTTAAAGTCTTTATATCTGTTTATTATATCATTGTGTTTCATTTCTGAATGACTAATGAAAAGGAATAAATCAAAAGGTACTTAAGTGTAATCTGATTTCAATCATTGTTATTCTAAATGTTTTCTTCTAAACTGGTTTTAAACAGTGAATTCTTAATTGCTCCTGTTTTTCTAGTTTAAACATTTTGGTTATTTAATAAAGAATTCTTAATTTCTCTTTGTTAATAATCACTCAATTTTCCCTCTTATGAATGTGTTGAAAGATTCTTAATTGCCTTTCATCCATTTTAAATCCATTCCATTCACTTTAAATCTAAAATTGTTCTCTGTTTGATTATCTTGCCCTGTAAAACCATCTTTTGTCTAGAAACTTAATCCAGTGAAGCCATCTTTTTGACTCCATAGCCCAATGGCCTGAACTACTCAATATTTCCCTCAGCTATCAAATTCCACCACCCAAATTCAAACAAAACCCCTGAACGTTATAACTAGCCTAATATCTTCTAAAAACAAAGCTAAATTATACAGAGAGAGCCCTCTCTGGGTACAGATTGGCTAGATTCTATACCTAAAAGATTGGTTTGTGGTTACCTCAAACCCCTTTCCTCTTCCAACAACTTCAAGGAAAATCTGAGTGATAATAGGTCACGAATTATGATATTCACATGTGGAGAAACTATCTCTGGTGATGGTCTTCGTTGTCACCTACCTCTAACACTATATATTGCTACGGCAGACTACTGTAATTGCTTTGGAGAATCCCATGCGACACATCTTGTCTTTTCAGATCATTGGAGGAAAATATTCCAAATGGATCGTAATCCTCCAACATTTTGATTTGGTTTTTGCTCCTGCCAAAGCTAAGAAATATCTAGTCTTCGCCGAATTACTGTCGGATCTTCCCAAAATTGACTCAGAGGAAGTATCTCATGATCCATTTCCTGATGAATCTGTCTATCTGGTCGATTCTACTGATCCTTGGTATGTAGACATTCTTGCCTACCTCCAAACTCAACGGTTCTACCCAAATATCATGTCAGATGACCGCCATTTCATTCTTCACTAAGCGAAACACTATCTCGTGCTAAACGATACTCTATATTGTCATCGTGTAGATACACTCCTTCAACATTGTCTCACTCTTAACGAGGCATAACATGTTTTAAATTACTTCCATGCTGGGGCATGTAGTGGTCATCTTTCTGGCATAGCTACTACCCATAAAATCTTGTGTACAGGATACTACTGGCCCACTTTGTTTAAATATTGTGTCACAATGGTCTAGAAGTGCCATCTATGTCAAACTTTTACGAAGAAAATGCGCGCCCATCCTAACCCTCTACATCTAGTTATCTTCGTCGCACCTTTCACTAAATGGAGTATAGACTTGGTCACATGCAATCCCACTTCTGCTAATGAACACAAATACATCATAGTTGTGGTCGACTACTTCACGAAAAGGCCTGAAGTCATTCCCAATTTTCGGGCTAATGGAGAAACCGCTGCTCTTTTCCTATTCAATCATGTCATCTGTCGTTTTAGTGTACCCCACTCGATTATCACATATCATGGTTCACACTTTTAGAACCAAATGATGATGGAGTTAACTTCCATGCTAGGTTTTCAACAAGATCAGTCTTTGTCCTACTATCTGCAAGCTAATGGTCAAGTCGAAGCCATAAATGGTGTCCTCAAGACCATGGTTCATTGATTAGTAAGCAATCATAAAACCACATGGCATCAGAAGCTATAATTCATGTTATAGGCATACCGAATGTCAGTGAAGACTGATATAGGCTTCATGCCATTCCAATTAGCATATGGTCTAGAAGCAGTTCTTCCAATCGAGTGTGAGATTCCATCACTTAAACTGGCCATTGAACTCCTACCCGACACCATTGCCAAAGAAGAACGCTTGCTCTCACTCGATCAATTGGAAAAAACTCGTCGAGATGCCATGTTGGCACTCGAAGCCCACAAGCGTCGAGTCAAATCTCAATACGAAAAATCTGTCAAGCCTCGTTCTTTCCAAGAAGGCGATCGTGTTCTACTCTAGGATCAGAGACACGACCTCTTGGGGGCAGGAACACTTCAACCATTATGGCTTGGTCCATACATCATCACGAAAGTCCTTTCTAAAGGGGCTTATGAACTTCATGACTATAATGGGATTCCATTCGCCAAGCCGTGCAATGGGCTCTATCTGAAGAAGTATTTCACCTAGTGTCCCATTGTGCATTTTCTTTGTAATTTTATGTATATGATTTTTGTATTTTTTTGGTGTGTCTAGAATATTTTGGGTTTTTTAGTGTTTTTTATCATATATGCTCTCTTCTTTTACACATATTTCTTCATCATCCTTGCCATATGTTGGATATGCGGATGGTGCCAGTCGTCACACATGGCACATTGCATCAGCTTCTTGGGTCCTCTATACACCTGAGTCGAAACTACTTGGTTCCGGGGGAATCTTTCATGGCGATGCCACCAACAATATTGTTGAGTTCATTTTGGTGATACAACTCCTCACTAAAGCTGCATCTTGTGACATTTCCAATCTGGTGGTCGGGTTAGATTCCCAGCTAGTTGTTATGCATTTGAACAACTTTTATCGCGTCCGACATCATGTCTTGTTACATTATTAATTAAGGGTATGACTCCTTGAATGCCAATTTCAATTCACTAAATTTTAACATATTCCTATAGAATCTAATGCATTAGTTGATTCGTTCGCAAATTATGTTTTAGATTGGCATTTTTCGTATTTATTATAGAAAGAGTCATGCATGAGTGTATATTTTTTCATCATAAAAAATACATAAAATTAAAAAATACAAGATCAAAATCGCCAAAATATGTATATGTATATATGTGTGTGTGTGTGTGTTTGTGTGTGTGTGTCGTGTCTAGTAAAGTTACATCAAAATTTTTTTTAAAAGTTGGGCGTTTTATACAAAAATTAGATTTTCTACGCCTCGCTCTGACATCTATACATCTATCATCTAATCCTGTTGAGCCTGCTGCTCATAGTAGCAGATAACTACTATGGCTAACCTCCTCAGAGGCACCAATAATCTCTCCAGAACACCCACTATGTGTCACTACAGATGAATAGGTAACTCCCTCACGGGAAGAGGCGGCATGCCCATGCTCAATCCTTCGAGGTTCCTAGAAACCTCGTGCAAATTGTGTGTATCATCACCCTCTTTGGTGGATGCTATGGCCTCTGCTACTAATCCAGCCCTACGTAGTTGCATTCCTCACCGTGCATAGCGAGGGGCTCTAGCTGGATGGATGGGTGCCACATCTGTGTCAAGAAATAAGCTTCATGTCAAAATATTTTTCACCCATTAAATTAAAAAATTGCATAAACATTCAAAAGACAAAAAATACTTAAGAAACTGATCTTTTTCTTCTTACCTATTGGCCCCCACTAAGTGCCTGGTGGAAATCTCATCTCCGAATCTCCTCTATCTCGTTATTGTGGACTTGTGGATAATTTATCATCGTGAATGAGGTTGTTCAACCACTCAAAAATGCAATCATTGAAGAAATTGTAGATCTTCTTCCTCGAGTCCTGGCATGATCGAAACTCGACGAAACAATAAGGTGATCAACAACCTTGTCTAGGCTCGTGGTCCTGCAACATCCATGATCATCCTTTGCCTCATAACAAGAACTCTCTCTAGTATGAAAGAAACAATCAATGTGCCAAACCCAAACTCCCTTTGGGACCGGCTCTTGCAGGCTGTCAATTCTTCTCGAACCTGGCGAACAACGCCTGCGTACCAATCGAATATCTAAGACTATAGGCAATCCAACGCAAGTAATACCTAGGCCTTGGTGGCCACATGTTGACTCTTGGCCCCCGCCAAGAGAATTATCATCCATAGAAGAGATATCATTGGTATCGAGGCCACCTGTGCTACTTACTGGTGCAGTATTGTTTGTACAGTGAGCCTGGATCAACCCCATAGTGGTGTGGGGATCATCTCTCAAACCTGTCATAATGGGCCTTGGCCCTCTACATGATAGGCTGATCAGAAAGTAGATGTCTTCCTTCTCTATCATGAGTTCATGATCCCTGATGCAAAAAACATGTTGTTGATCATCCCACCGCTCGATTATCTAGCTCAGAAGGTCTCCCTGCCCCTTCATCATCTCTAATCTGGCATATTTTAGTAATCCACATCTTTGGAGAACAAGCAAAGTTGCTAGATCAATGACCATTTCGTGTTCCTCTCTTTCATGCTCTCTCTCACTCCAGATACTCATGGTAAAATATTTTCACCTGCACAAATCAAGATTTTAATGGATCAGTTGTGGGCCAAATCACTACATGATTGAGTAAACCATGTTTAAATTTTGATTGGGCCTACTAACGTGGCACCCAATGAAGAAAAGGGCATGCCTATGCACTATCCCTTAATGCATACACATTTTGGGGGAAATTTTACACTGTCTGGCGTTTTGACCAAATGGTCAAATTCTCCTCAAATTTTTTTTCAATCCCACAAACCGTCACAGTGTCAGATGTTGGAGAAAGTGTCAGTAACATCGACACTTAGACAAAGTGTCGACCACACGTTGAGGCGACATCGTAATTGCAACGTTTGGAGGAATCTGTCAGTATCAGCGACGCTTTGGTCAAGCGATAAACGACACTTATTTTTAAAACTGTGTCATCATGGTTTATTGATCTTTTTGCTTGAACTAAGTCTTATTTCCATGTGGATTGTGTAATTTCACTTTTATTGCATATTATAGAATGTGTTTGTTTATAAGATTATATGATACATGTGAGATAAAGGTTTATTATTTATCATATATAAATAAATTTTATCAATATTGCACATTTACACTTTTATGAGGTGATGTTATAAGTAAATTCATAAATATCTCTTTTTAATCCTCATTTTACTCCATGAATATGTTTGGAAATGAAATTTCAACAGATTAATTTTCTCCTAACCTATGTATCATCAATATTGTACATTTACATTCTTAATTATGAGGTGATGTTATAGGTAAATCCATGAATATCTCCTTTTAATCTTCATTTTACTCCATGAATATGTTTGGAAATGAAATTTCAATAGATTAATTTTCTTGCTATTATATGTTTTACAAAGATATGGTAAGGAATTCTCTCTTGTTCTTCTTATATATATATATATTTCAAAATAGATTAAAAAAATTATATGAGAAAAATTATTAATTCATCAATATGTGTGTGTGTGTGTGTTGTGATGAATAATTTCATAGTTCAACTTAATGGTTCATTATATAATCATATGACCATCACCAATGATATATCTTAAAAAGCAACTGAAAGGCCATGTGTACAAAATCGATGTATACTCTAGAGAGTGGTTCTCATATCACTATGTAAATTGTTGTATGCTACTTCAACAAAATTATAAGATAAACTATAATACACATCATATATGCACCATAACAATTGCCATACAACTAATTTGTTTTAGGATACATGTGGAATTCTAGGGGTAAATTCCATATGATGTGTATATCAATCTATTAGGTGTTGGTAAGTTGTGAGTATCTAAGAAATGATAAGAAATATCCATACATCATGATCTTGTAATGTGATTATAAATTGTGTCTATAATTTCCATAAAATGTATAAATGATTTGTTTAAAAAAAATCAACACAATCAACCCTAAACAATGCTCATGATGTGGAATGTCATTGGTGAAACCAAAATGATGGTAACATGTCCCATTTCTATGGTAATGGTGATCATATATATGTTGTAGTGACACTTGATGAGTAATTAAATAAATCTCAGAGTGTGACTCATTGTGCCATATTTTTTAAAGCATGATTTGTTTTCCTAGTTTTTACTAATTTGTTAACATATTTTATTCATTTGGAAAGCTAATTAATGATGCTTTAAGTAATTAGGACCTAATTAGAGATCATCTTCACATCTTCACTGAAATATATTTGGTAATTGTAGTCACTATATGAACCACACATGCATGCTACTTAAGAAAAATTGAAATATAAACTATAATACACATCTTATATCTACCATAACAATTGTCATACAACTTATTTACTTCTAGATACATATGAAATACTTCAAGTAAATGCCATATTATGTGTATACCAATATAGTAGGTGTTGGTAAGTTATGAGGATCTAAGAAATGATAGGGTATCCACACATTAGTGCCCTGGTGAATTTTTTGCATAATTTTCTATTTGTTGTAATTTTGTTGCCTGGATTTTTTATAGATTTCAAATAATACAATTATCTACCAATTGTTCTTTATAAAGAAGAAGTACAATAAGTAGTCACCTAAAAGTGAGCCATGTGAAAATATTGGTAACATGAGTAACCTGGTAAGCTGTAAATGAAAAGTGAATAACCTCCACTCACCAACAAGTGGCAGGCAGGGTTGGAATTTGGATTTCTCTTTACCTGTCACACAAATTTTTTTGACATTTTGGTCATTATTTTTCTAGTCAATAAACGTTACGTTTAAAATTTTGCACTTCATTAATGACGTTCTCGTAATAAATTAACCCTTCACCAATAAAAGTTTGATTAAAAAAATTGAATGCTCTTCCATTTTCTTTGGATTTTGGAGTGTGATATATCTGTGTCATGGACTTTTAATACCTAAAGTTTCAAGAGAAATAACTTATTCTTGTCAAACTAATATTTCCTCAATATATGCTATGATCTACTAAAAATTACTTCAAAAATCAAGTAACCTTCCAATATAAAGAAAAAAACATGAACGAGCTTTCCCTAAATTGCAATAAATTTATTTTTATTATTAATATTGCATAATCTGTCTTATAAAAATTGCATAATCGGACTAAGAACAAATCCTCAGTGCATTTTTTATTGTTTTTGTGATTAAAAAAATGAGCCAAAGAACGCTAAGGCACTCAGAGAAATCAATCTATGTATTATTTCTCACAAAATCATGTTGAGTAGTGGAGACTAAGCGCTAGATTTTTTTTTGTCCTCAATCTCTCTATTAATTATGTTTATGTAGTTATAAGAATAACAAGCCAAAGAAATCTCAGGCTTCCAGAGAAATTAGTCTCTGTGTGCAGAAATTAATGATTACTGTTGACTAAATGTTATACCATTTGAAATTGCTGAGCGAAATTAATCAGGCCATGATGTACCATTTTTCAGTATCTATTTTCTCATGTATGAAAGTTGATGTACCATTGAAAGTTTAATAATTATATTGAAATTTTAATAAATAAATAAATAAATATATATATATATATATATATATATATATATATTTAATGATTAATAATAATTAAATTAAAATTCTTAAAAGACAAAATAAAAGCCTAATAATCACGAACTATTATGATAATTTAAAAATATAGAACTCAGGTTGAACATAGTTACAAAGATACCAAGAAAAGAAGAGTGCATGTGCATGATAACCTCTTTCTTGACAACCTATGAATGCCATTCTCAATGAAGACTCAAGACTCAATTGGATTGGATTGTGTATCAAAACAGTAGGAATGAATCAAAGTTCAATGAATGAATAACTTGATAGAGAAAAATTATAGGGAAAGGTAACTTGACTATCAATCTACTAAACCTCATTTCCATGATTAAAAAAATACCCCCACCTTCTCAGTGGTCCCATCATGGTCCACCTATTGAAAAACAACCAACAAATATTATTTTTTATATATCTTTGCATGGCCATTGGACAATGATTTACTATGGTTTTCCTACTAAATTCCAATGGATGATTATTCAAAAATATTGAGAATTAGTTTAGTCTCAAGGCATAGCCAAGAGTCTTATTGGATAATTATAGATTACCTCTCCATTGGATGATTGTACATTTTTCATCTACTTTTTCACGTGAATTTCAGTTGATGCTAGATCTTTGCCTTCTATTTCTTTAGTGAAGCTAAGAGTTAACTTCGATCTTACATTAATAACTATACTTGCATGAATATCCATGCTTTTATACTTCCCCACTGTGGTCAATGTTGATGTATGGCCTTGGCCCATTGATCTTACAATTAACTCACTATTCATATTCAATTTTCTCCAGTTCAGCCCAATAAAATAAGAAAAATAGAAAATGAAGTCTTGATTTTTCTTTCCAGTGCTCCTACATAATACAAATACTCTTAAAAACCAATTAATATATAAATTGTCATCATTCATGCTAAAATCAGTTTCAATTTTTTTAATGAATATGCTTACAATTAATAGATTACATTGCTCACAGAATAAGAGATAATTTAGAACTATGATTTCACAATAATAAATTACCCTAGCAGTTCAAACTTCGAACATACCTTATGAAATTAAAATATGGCAGGTTAATGAGCCAATCTAGTTTCCTTGGAGCCAATCTTGAGCTCGGCCTAAGTCTGAATGCCTTGAGAGTGCGAGTGTAAGGAACTAGATGCCTAAAGCTTTTATTTTGTGCTTGTGTAATTCACTGTTTGACCATCAAGCCAAGCCACTAGCTATATTAACACTACTTCATGTTGGGGCAGATTGGCATTCTAATTTTTTAGTGCTATAGCCATACTTTTTCACTGCTTCACTAATCACAACCTTGGAAGTTTGCAGGGAAATGGGCTTTATTCTTTCTTTGGTGTTTTATGTAAAAGAAAGGATTTGTGAAATTTTTGTAATAGGAAGGGGAAAACTAAATTGATTCTAATTTTAAAATATCAATAATGATAAGTGGTAATTCCTTTATTAAATTTTTAATTTTGAGTGAGCCAAAAAAGTAACTTTCCTTACTTTTTGAGTACAACCTTGCAATTGCGAAGAGGACTAGTGTTGCAAAATTATTGGTAAGTGGAAATTAAAGGGCGTAAGAAAATTTTTGAAAAAATTTCAAACGTCAAAATTAAGTCTTCTATCCTTCCTAACACATCACGGAAAATAGGAATCCACAAATTCTAGTCGTCAAATACGTGCAAAATGCCTTATGACGGGAAAAATGGAGGACTGGTCCTATGTTGCTACATGAGTTAGGGTTTCATGTGGCAGCAGGGAACCTTGTATAGTTTTTCAAGGATAGGAAAGGAGAATATTGTCAGTTAATCATCACATGAAACTTCATCACCATTTGAAAATTATGTCCTAATTTGAAGCAATAAGACTACCCAACTATTTCATTATTTAATTTAGATTGTGTAATACAAAAAAATATCCTAGATAACTTAAATAATGTAAGCACTTTTGCAAAAATTTAGTGGGGAGAACCTTCAATTACATTTATTTTGAAGATCCACTTGCATTTTAAGCCATTTTAATTAGTCTTTCATGGTTATTCTAGTAAAAATTTCAACCTCTTGTAGAAATTTGTTTGTCACTTGTATTAGAAATGCAAAAATCAAATGTATATAAAAATGATTTGAAATGAAAAAATCAAATGCGCGCTACATAAAAATGATTTTATTAAAAACTACATTAACGTCTGATATCACGCGCACATTTTCCCTCAGCTCTTGTAGAATAGCATTCACCCTCAGCATTCGCCCTCAGCTCTTGCAGAACAACATTCTCCCTCAGCTCTTGCAGAACAACATTCACCCTCATCATTCGCCCTCAGCTCTTGTAGAACAGCATTCGCCCTCAGCTCTTGTAGAACAACATTCTCCCTTAGCGTTCGCTCTCAGCTCTTGCATAATAACATTCGCCCTCAGCATTCGCCCTCAGCTCTTGCAGAATAGGATTCGCCCTTAGCTCTTGCAAAATGGTAAGTTCTTACTGCAGGCCCTTCCTCCTATAGTAGGGTTGAATCTATTTGGGTTTTTTTGGTCAATTCCATTGGATTCTGTTAGGATATAGGGTTCTCTCTAGATGTCTTCCAATGTTCTTTCGGATGAGTTTCAAAGAGGATGTGTAAGATGTGTTTGTGCTTGCATGAATTTGACTCCACCAGTTTCATGAAGTTTAAGCTATGGATTTTAGTTCGACAAACTCATCCATCTCAACACCTAGTAACAAATTTCCCTTGGTCTGATCTATATTGAAGGTAAAGTGCAAAGTGGTAGAGAATGGGAGATCAAAATTCATCAAATTTATCACAAGGGTAGTACTCCAGATCAAAAGTGATGAGCTTTAGTTCTCCAGATTTGGGGATTTTCTGATGACATACCAAAGGTCACATCCATACAACCATATCAAAGTCAATGTTGAGATCATTCTCATATAGATATAGGTCACTGATATATAGGGTTAATATCATCATCACTATCCATGGAAACTGAATGGTTACAAAATATGTGATTGTGGTTGGCTCATTTATAATTATTACCCATTTACAGTAGAGCACAGAAACACTAAATATGGCCCGAGCAGAGCCTTTACAACAGGCAATGGAATTGCAGTTGCTTCATCAATAACCAATAGCTCCACTTGAGAAAAATTTTCATAATCTTGGGGCTGGATATACTGCAGAGCAAACAATTGTAGTTATCATTCGTGCTCCAATATATTAATATACTTTTTACATTGAAATGAAGAAAGGGAAACAAGCAAATGCTAGCCATCATACAATGCTTTGACATAAGAGTTTTGAGTGACATACTTGAAAAAAAGAACTCATCCACTGATATTTATAATCATTTGAGTTATTCAAGTTAAACATAATGTCAAGAATCAAGATTCAATACCCTCTATTATCTTCATCACCTAATACAAGATTTAAATTTTTCCCAAAGAAACGCTTATTAAATTGGCAGCCATTATTTCTCCCTGCTTTAAAAACCCTACATTTAAATGAAAACAAGCATTGCATTTCAACTACAAAAATCTATTAGTGTTCAAGTGTACATGTGTGCATCACTTGTGTAGGGTATTCCTTTTCCACTTTCACATTATCCAAGAATGTGTGCAGTATAGTTCATATTTTTTGTGATTTAGATTATCTTGAAAAATGAAAGGTAAATTATTTCCCATGGAAAAATAAGGTTTTCCCTTTTTACTACTGGAAATGGTACAACAAAGTTCCATTTCTACCCGAAACTCCTATGAAACAGGAACCAAATAAAGGCCATGTCCTCAATGGACATCATTTGGCTTTGAAAATGGCCATTGCACCGTGTTGTTTCTTATATTGCATCACGATAGTTTCTTAGGTCATTTCTTGTTTCTTGAGATGAAAAACAACCAAAGAAATTGTGAAGATCCTTTCAAGAAATAAATGACCATTTCTCAATCATATCTCAACTATTTTTTATTTTATTCGGTGGTTGCTTACTTTGAGAGAAATTTGACACTTTTATAAGGAATATAACATAAAAACACAAAATGGGAAGGAATTGATGAGGTAGATGACCTTTAGTTGTTTTCAATTAAGAATTGATAATACACGATGCATGTTATGTACTACAAACTAGATTCATTCCTGGAGTTAGGACACAGAGTATTGAATCAAAGTTGTAGTTTCTAACTTCTTGTATTGGTTCATCAATCTTGAAATTTAGACATTGCATGTCTTCATTGCTTCATGTTTGAATAATTTGCATTATATCGTACAATAGGAAATTAGGAATTATGATTATTATTACTTTATGGATCTATTAAGTTACTTTTAAGTTTTCATGGTTTAGTGTGAAATTATTATTGTGTGCCCCTAGGCCCTGGTGAAGGAATGCCAAGGACTGAGAACCCTAGTTTTTAAATGGTATTGTTTCTTATACCCAAAACCCCTCAACATCACTTCTTATTAGTTCTTAACAATAGTGTTGTAAACAATTTGAGAATTGATATAGCAAAATCTCACACTTCTCAAGATAAAGTCCTAAAGCTAAAGTGTGATACCATGTGTAATTCAATAGCCCCATTGTCACCTCACCAACCTCTTTTCACTTTGGGCTAGCTCTCCTCCAACTCAAGGGGGTTTCTCCCTAGTAGATGTTAGGGATCTAATGGCCCAACCAAACCAATTCAAGAGCCCCCTAACTCTCTATGTTTACTACTATCAATCAAAATATTGAACAATAGGGTCAGACATGCATCCTGAAGATAAAATTGCCTGGGTATTTTTGGGTAATTTCAAAGGGAAAGTCCCCAAACACATATAATCAAGGAATTATAACGTGATTTCAAACATTAAATATCAACAAAATCGTTTAAATGATATTGAAAGGAAAAAGGTGATGGAAGATAGAAAGTGCCTTACTTAAATGCTCTAAGGATTTTTCAACAGTTGCTCCAAAAGCTTCACTTCAAGGCCCTTCAAGATCGTCTCCAACAATGCTATACCATCAGCTTCAACAATGTTGCTCAAAAAATATCCTCAAGGTCTTCACAACAAGTTTACTAGAAGTTGCTCCAACAATATATTCAATAAGGTCTTCATTGTCAACTCGTCTCTTGTTTGGGTGCCTTAATGTGCAATGACATGTTTCCAGGACTGAATTCAATGCAAGGCATATTCGAAACTCTAACTTTGTCTTTCGGTGTCTTATTAGAAATTATTTCAGTTTTCATTTTGTGTTTTCAAGTTAGATATTGTTTTCAAGTTTTTACATTTATAATTTTATTGCAATGTGGCAGACTGATCAGGGCAGTATAGGAACAACCCCGAGATGGGATGATCATGGAAAGAGGCCAGCGGAAGAACATGTAAAGTGCCAGCATTGCTCTATCTTCAGGTATTTTAGTTATTTACATAATTGAAATAATATTAATTTTGTTCAAATATTCAGACACCTAGCCATGGTACGCCTGATGATTCCCTCTTTGAGGAAGAGCTTTCTTCATCCCTATCTCCAGTGTTCTTGTTGCGAAAAAAGGCACGAAATGCAAGGTCAGAATTTAATACTTTGATAGACGCGCCTCAAACACCTGAAACAGAAGAGAAGATAAAACAACTTATGAGCCAGCTAGAAAGATATCGGGTAATAATAAAAAGTCAAAAGGATATTTTTTTTGTTCTGCATGAGATGAATTGTGATAGTTTGATTTTTAATTTTTACATTGACTAAACTAACAAAAATTTCTTTTGTATGTAGCATTTTCTGGCACTTGCTGAATCCGGTGTTGGTGGTAGTGGGACACAAGGGCAAGAGATTGCCCAACAACCCTCTCATACACCTTCTACTCCTTTAGGTGCCAGCCAAGAAACACACCCTGCCCAAGCAGACACCCAGCCAACCGTTGAACGTGTTGGCAATGATGAGGCTGATATGGCCAACTACATTATTGTGTTTCCTGGAGCTACACGTGTCAACTCCACAGGGACCATTAATGGCACGTTTTTGGTGAATGATGAAGGTGTCCCTATAAATCATGTACAACTCCCAGGTAAATTTTAATATTTTAACTATTTCATGTACTTTATCTAAAACATATTTATAATGATTTTTATTTTTAAATTAATGATAATATCTTCTTCTTTTTTTGGTTTTATTCTGTGTAGGAAACAATGAGTTCTACAGGATTCTGGAGAGCCATGCGTTGGTAATTTTTGGCCCAACCATACATACAGGGTGGAATTCCCAGAATTCCAACTTGAAAAAAGAACTTCTAGATTATCTAGAAGCCCTTTTTGGGGTCGGCACATTTGACAGAACAGCGGTGGCTCGGGTAGCCGGCAAATATTTGAAATATACCAGGGACACCTATAGGACGCAATTGAAATTTAACCCTAGATACGAGCGTCCTCTCATAGTTCCAGAGAGTGAGTGGAGAGCACTCATCCATGACGGAAAAGAGAAAAGGGCAAAGAAAGAAGGAAAAATGCCAACTGGACCCGCAAGGTAAATTACAACTTTAATTCAATAGCTTGAATTTTCTCTATGTCTAAAATAAAAGTGTGCTACGTCGTATCTGACTTTAATCTTTTGATGCTAGGTTTTCTGACACCTCAAAGGCAACCAAATATAGGATTGAAAAAAAGGGCCATCACAAGCTAGGCCAGGGCGGCTACTTGAAATTGGTCGCAAGAATTGTAATTAAGTAGCTAAACATCTTATAATTAATTGTATCGCCTTCCAACGTTTTTGTAATCCTATCAAATATGATTAAAAATACACAATCATATGTAATGTAGGGTGATGACTTCGGAACATAAACTATAGAGGAAGATAAAAATATCGCTTTCCATTTCGGCTATCAAGCCGTAGTTGAACGTCGCAGAAGCTTGGGGCAGGTCCCAAGATCCAGAATGCCTAATAAGGTAAAACATTAACCTTTCAATATGTTTGTTTTCATCCATAAATTTAATGTCTAACAACTTTGTTTAAATTAGGGGAGCAACACTACCGACGACGCAAATAACCCAGTTTTAGAGCCAAATGTAGATGATCCTCACGTGCAACCTGATCATTGTAGTAGGGACCAAGCCGACAATGCTACTATCAGTGACGGCCGTGACGGTAATTAATTTACACTTATAATTTTTTCTAATTATACCTTGATGTTTGTCCTTATAACGTTTTTTGTTTAAATGACAGAGAATGTTTCCCTTGAGGATCTTACCACCAGAGAGGAAGACAGGGCAACAGTCCCAACGGCGACAACTGGTGCACCAGGTAAATAATCTCATTGCAATTTTTTTTATTAATATTACCGAAATAGTTCAATGATATTTAAAAACTGACAATTAAAATTTAATATTATCTGTTTTTGTAGGCGATGCCCCGTCACTGGATGAGACCAAACATCATGACTACACAACTAGGTCAGTAGTGCGGGTCGAAAGGCACGAAACAGGAGCAGAGCACGATGATATTGATGATGTAATTAGGAGCTTTAGAAATAGGAAGAAGAAAAAGAAAATTTGATAATGTAAAATATTGTATTATTATAAAACAAACGTTACCATACTTGGAACGTTTTTTGCGTTATATAAAAAACTCATTTATCATACTATTTTTATGTCAAGCATTAATTGCAATGTTTCCTTGCGTAGTTTTTGTTGAATTGTTTTTTTATTAGTTATTGAATATTTTTTTTTATGCTCATGAAAGTAAAAAATGAAATATAGATTGGGTATTGGGGAATTAAGAGTGATGTGAGGGGGGGGGGAGGGGCCATAAGAGCTTCCACCTTCACGTGGTTGGCCCTGTTTAGTAGAGAATAATTTATTGGAGCGATTTAATCTTGGAGCAAACCTCCCTTGATCCAGCGTAGCAACAAAAAAGTCAATGTTGACTTAGTTGCTACTCTTTGAGATCGTGGGAGGCTTGTTCCAAGTTCATGCGACTCCAATAAATTGTTCTTGAAACGAAGAGGAGCTTCTTCAGCTATGTTTTGACATTTTCAACATATGTTCTAACATTATCATAAGAATGCATCTTAGAGTAAAAAATACTACATCAATTACTTGTATTTATTGTATAGATAATGATGGATTTTGATTGACTTGGTAGTGCAGGTACAAATCCTCTTACATCATGAGCAATACAACTTGTCAACCAGGGTCATGTCCAGGATATTTTTGCTTGTGCGCTTGACCAGGTTCGTAATGTCACATTTTGTAAGTTTCTTTACAGTTCATAATTCAATATTAAGCTTGTTCACGATTATTATCTAGGTTTTTTGTATGTGTTTTTTCATCTATTTGATTGTAAGCAACTATGCATGTTTCCTGTTGTTCACTATGATTTCTCCCATTACCACTCCCAGGATGAATCCAACTTTATTTTTACATAGGTTACTTTATTGTTACTATGATTTCTCCATTTACGATTTCATAGGTTACATCATGTAAAGTTGTCAATCTCAGGTTGGTGATGAGCTTTAGTTCTCCAAATTTGGGGCTTTTCTAATATTTTCTCCCTCATGTCATTCCTGCATCACCTCGTTGTTTGAGCATGCCAATTGTCTACCACTTGTACCAATTGGCACATGTCAATCTCTAAGTGGTGCCACATTTCACCTATTTTTGGCCCACTTGACCACCTTAAAAACTCAAATCCACACACCATGTGTCTTTATCATGGAGTGCCACATGTCCTAGATATTTAGGCCGATAGGCCTTCTGTTATGAAAGAGATCAATTTTTTTTCGTCAACACTTCTTATCTAGGCACGACACCTGTTACTTGTTTAATCTGATGGTCACAGTCTCTCGGGTTACCTTCTAGGTTTGACATACCACTGGTTTCTAGTATATTTCCATGGAATCAATCTGAAAATACTAGCAACAATCCACACACCTGCAACCGTCGACAGACCTGCAATTTTAGTAGTTGCATTTCCGCAACTTCCAATACACCTGCCATTTTAGTTGCTGCATTTCGGCAACTGCCAATACACCTGCCGTTTCATTCTCCTGGACTCTGTGTATGCATATTTTTCATATAATTTTATCACGAAGTTGGCTACAGTGCTTTGACATGCCTTTGAATATTTTTGCAGGTTAGAAGACATTTCAGGCCAGAGCTATTGAATAGACTTGATGAGATAGTTGTATTTGATCCTCTTTCTCGTGATGAGCTTAGAAAATTTGCTAGACTACATATGAAATATGTAGCGATTCGTCTTGCAGAGAGAGGTGTTGCTTTAGGGGTTATAGATGCTTCTTTGGATCTTGTTCTTCAGGAAGCCTATGATCCTGTAAGTAATCACTTTGTTTTTCTTTCTTTCTTATTCAGAGTCTATCTTGCCAGGGGATGTGCCCATTATGGTTTGTTATGAGACCGTTGTCAATTTCATCACCATCCCTCATAATATGTTTGATTGTGTTTATAAATAATAAACAATTATTACACCAAACAATAAACAATTAATTGTACTATGAATAATATGATATCTTGAAATAATTCTCATTATAATTTCATAACCTCTGCTCTCACTTGGTGGTGTCTATATCACTAAGTGTGTCTTCTTTAAAATTATAGTTACAAAAGACAATGAACAATCAACTGCACTGTGAGTGATATCTTGTAATAATTCTTATTATAATTTCCTAACCTCTACTCTCACTAGGTGTATCTATTTTAAAATTATAGTTTCAATGGTAGATAAATTGTTATCTTAAAATTATAGCTTTGATGGTGATACCTTGTGATTGATAATGCAGTTTGAAGCAGCTTTGGCTTTGACTAATATAGTCTCGGGAACCTCTGAGAATACAAAGGTTGTGATTGATTACGGGGCACTACCTATATTTGTGGAACTTCTTACCTCTGGGAATGATAATGTTCGAGAACAGGTAGCACGTTTATTTTAGAGGCATAAAATTATTCTTCCCAACTATCTTTATATGTCTGTAATTTTGGAATTTGATTTCAAAAACTAGTACCCAACTTTGAGTTCAACTGGTGTTCGTGTAAGGTTGTTTGGGCTTTGGGAAATATTGTTGGAGACTCTACAAAATTTAGGGATCTTGCCCTCAGTCATGGAGCTCTGAGGCAAGTGCTTGCCCAGTTGAATGATACTGCCAGAATTTCAATGATAAGAAATGCTACATGGGCTCTGTCAAATTTTTGCCGTGGTAAACCCCAACCACTATTCGAACAGGTAAGCAGAATACATTTTCTACCTCTTCTTCTTAGTTCGCAGATACTGTGGATTTTTTTTATAGATCTTGGTGCTTGGTAGATTTGGATGTAATATGGACCTAGGCACTTGTTCATTACAATGAATCTGTCAGCAGGTTTTAGAAAATGCTCAGAAATTTGGGTTTCACAAGGGGATTACCCTTGCTTTCAATTATCGATTATCAATCACATTCAAAAAAAGTCTTTCGTAGCATTGTTGAGCTCTTTGTAGGTGAATTTCCGAGGCAATTTCACAATATCTAAACTAAATTTGTCTGTCCTTTTCAATACTCTGCGCTTGTAACAGAACCAGACAAACAATCTAGTGGCCAATGCAACAACAACAACACCTCCTATTGCAATGCCTGCAATTCACCCTCTCTACATGCATGAATGACTATGGCACCCTCTTTTGTGAACAGGTACTGGAGCTGAAGGTATTGGTTTCCATTAGGATCGTGGAATTCAACATCCAAAATAGTATCAAATTCCACTGCAATAGTATTCCCCGACGAGGGCAACAGTTCATTGAGACCTATTGGACTCATCACCCCCAAATAGCCTCCAGGGCTACCCAGAGTGTGATCATCTGGAGCAATAACAAATGCTCATCCATCCCCAATTGAAACAAGAACAAGACCCACATTGGTTACAGAAAAGGAGAAACACGTTTTGAAAGAAGAAGAAAATTTTGTATTAGGGTCCAGAAATCTAACTGGTCTATTGTACAATGCCCTACCTGCACTTCAAATTGGTACTCCCAACTCCATGCTAAGGCTCACTGTGCCATTCTTCGGATGAGCATCTTAACCTGAAGTTTGATTCCAAAAAACCCAAGTCCCCTGTTCTATGCCCAAGACCTCTGTTACAACGAGTAGAGTTCTGAGCGAAATACTTCACAATAGGAGGAAAAAGAAACATCGCAAAATTTCTCCGCTTTAGACTGATAATTTTCTGTGTGAAAATTCAACTGCGGATAGTAAGAACATAATATCAAACACAACCAATCCACAATGGAATTTGAACATGAGGATTTATAACCACAGAAAACCCTCTCCAAGTTAAAAGAATTCCAGAATGGCTTTAAGATTCTACTAATGAGTGCTTACAACACCATAGAAATTACTGTCACAATGAAATCTGTTGGAAGCAAAGCCCTTGTACAGTTTCTACATTTCCACAGTGGAAGCAAGAATCTTGCTATCTCTCATGATCTAGTTCTGTGGTCAGATCCTTTGCTATGGCTGTCTTGTTCTGCTAAACGTGAATCTGTCTTAGCTTTGGCTCTGGTTCTCATTTAGGATCGTGGCTATCTGATCTTGCTGTGGCTTTGACTATACAAACTTGTTCAATAGGAAAATTTTGACTCTGCTATATATAGGAGCTTCAATGGGTGCTCTCAAACTACTCTACTACAATAGTTGCACTCTCAATGGACTTCTACAACAATTGGCACCATCAATATGCTTTGTTACAATGATGGCTCATGTCAACAAACTGTGCTACAACCATTGGCACCATGAATCTTCTCTCTGCTTCGTCAAATGGTTGGCACCATCAACTGACTTTGCGCTCCTCGGGGTGATGACAGTGGCAAACACTTTTTTGGGCAGCTTTGTTTTGTCTTTGATTCAAGGCAGAACTATGTTGGCCTTGTTTTTTTAGTCCTTGGAACTTAGTTCTCTCATATTTTCCATCCTATCCCCAGTTTGCTACCAAGAAAGACATAACTTCACGATATCAAAATTGACTATTTTTGGCCATTTATCTTTAGTAATGGTACAACTTTAATTTGGTGCATTCGTACAGTATCTGAAGAGCACTCTCAAGCTGTTATTCAGTATTTTAGCATAAATACTACATTTAACTGCCATGCTCTAATATTTATATCAACCATAAGCATTCTTAAGGTATTTCCACATTTGTGAAGCAGAAGGAATGCTTCTGACAACTTCTTATCATAGTGGTACAATTTTGTTCGCAGTTTATCTTTTATAAACCTCCAATTTTCCAAACGTAGTAGAGACTACAGTTTGCATCTCAAATTTTGGACAAATCTATTTAGTATTCTACAGAAAATGCATTAAGAATACAGTGTTGTGTCTACTAAGCACAAATAATTGTTGTACTGAGTCATCTAAACATCTTGACATCCTCGTTTTATATTCCTTTTTTGTTTTCGCAAAGTTTCCTCTGCTACGAAAAATGTAATTATATTAATTTTTTTCCATCGATATACGGATTGGATCTAATTAGATGTAAACCCTTGCTACAGTGGTTATTCGAATGGGTTAGAATGTGCATTGTTATTTGTTTCTTTTGAAATACATGCATTACCACTACGCGAGATCTTTGCATTAATTTTGAAATGTTGAGATCTTTGCATTGATGTTGCCTCTGCTTGGTGGTGTCTCTGAGATTGAGCTGATCCAAAGGCAATGGATGTGCATCAGCGGTCGATTTCTCTTTGCTAGTACTGTAATCCAAATCCTCTAGCATGCAAACAGGTGCCGCAACAATTATATCTAGGATTGATCATTTTTTTCTCACCTTCACTTTAGGCTTGGAAAACTTTGTTCCAGATTTTTTAGCATTTGACTCACCTGATAGACAGTGATATATGTGGGCATTTAAGGCTATATTGGATGTAGATGAGAAATATCTACAAACAGGACAAACCTTTGGTATCATGGCCTCTGGAAGAGATCCCAGATTCCCAAATTCTTCATTCTTCCCAGGATCTGCCTTGCTCTTCTCCAAAGTTTGGATCTACCTTGTAGGCTCCTGCCTCTTCTACACTGCTTGAATTGGAGCACCTCCATTATGATATCAAATCATCCACTACTATGAAATGACACAGGTCGCAGATGCTTTGATAGACTTGCCTTTTGGGCACTTCACCGCGAACCAAGTTTTAAAATGTCACAACCCACTTGATATTTATCCCTAGCAAAAGTGTCACATGTGAAGATCAGGCTTTTGATGAAGCGAATAACTTGGTAAAGAGAATTTTTGATTACTTATGTATTCGGCCCAACAATATAGATTTTGATGCACTATCATTTTTAACCATGTGCTGAAAAACATACAAAAAACTATGTTTTTAGTGAAATTTGAGTTCACAAGAATCGATGCTAGTCAAAATCTAGACCTTGCTCCCAGCTTACTGGTAAAAGGCGGTACTCATATTTCATGCAAGTAATGGAATGCCTTTTTCGTTGTTTTATCTCGTCTTATTCGAACTTCCAAGTCTAGCATCAATGATTGTCTTATGCTTCAGAAAAACAGTATTATGCTTTAGAGAAGTGTATCTACTTCTTATTATACTTCTTAACTTCCAAGTCTAGCATCAATGATTATTTTATGCTTCACACATAATCTAGTTTTCATTATACTCCTTGAAACATTTTTTATTAGTTGAATGAGACAAACTTAAAAGGAGTAAGCTAATATATTAGCAAAAGGATTTCTATCACAAATCTAAGATTCTTATAGGAATTCAATGGAAATTTCAGGCATCACCTGAGTAATCTTCAGTGTCTGCAAATTTTGACATCCAGAGAGAAGTTTGTTACAAAATTAGGCAGCTCCTACTTGAAAACATGTTGATGTTGATGCGTAGCAATCTCCTTCATTTATAGCCATGTGTTGGAATATTTGAAAATTCCAGAATAACAATGGAGAGAGTAATACTCTCCTCTTCTAACACAAAGAAAATATTGAAATTTCTTCACTGGAAACAGAGTTCAACACTTTGAAAAATTTCTATTCCTTCAAAAAAAAACTATTACAAATTCTTCCTCACTAAGAGGGATTACAAAATGTGACTGCTGCAAAACGCAGTGCACTCAAAATTCTTCTCTGTCTCTAAAACTACGCACTGTTGTGCTCTTCAAAACACTTACACTGCTATTGTGTGTAATAATAAACTTTACAACTACATTCCGAAACAGGCTCACAACCCTTTTCTTTTATATGCAACGCATATATTAAAAACATAACAAAACTATGCAAATAACAAATCTATTAAAATGCTCCTAGGGTCCACAATTTATAAATGTTTTAATATATATATGAAATATATATATAAAACATATATACGTCGCATTTAAAACAAAATATTACCAAAACCAGTGTGGGACCTTAACAAACAATAAAACTATTCCGCCGCGCGTTATATAAAACATATAACAAAACCTTTGTCAAAACTTCAAACGAACCCTTTAACCGTGGAGCCCGCCGGACTTCAAACGACAATAAACCATAATTCAAACCAAATTCGCGTTCCAAAATAACCTGCTGACATCGGCCAATTTTGTGACGCGAAAACCAAATGAATTCCGCCCTAATCTTTTTCGGGTCTGAATTTGGGCTGGCGTACAGAGAGAGAGTTGTGACGTGAATTTCTTATCAAATTCGCCCTAATCTTTTTCGGGTCCAGATTTCCACCACGCGAGCGGCCCAAACAAAGATCCACTCCAATCAATTTCTACCACGTGTCCTCCTCTGGCTTGCCGTGGTGCGGGACCACCAAACTTTAAAAAAAACTCGCGCTTCAATCAAAAGTTTCCCTGTTCCTGGATGTGGGTTGCATTGGATGGCGTTTAAGGCGATGGGACATGGATGTGGCGAAGTGTGGAGACACCTTCCCACCCATGTCATGACTGGCAGATGATATTTAAGTTCCAAGGTTTTCATATCAATCGCATTAAGTTTTAACACTGTTCAATCAAATTCGATATTTAAGTTCCAAGGTTTTCATATCAATCGCATTAAGTTTTAACACTGTTCAAGATCGGACCTCCACTCCTGTTAGCGATTCCGCATGCTCCAATCTGCTCCGGCCTTCGGCTCTCATCAATGAGAGATTTATGACGGGCGTTCTTCAATGCCATTGCAGTCAGGTTGATAAAATGGCGTTTCGCTATGGTTTCTCAGACGAGTCGCAACCTTTGAATTGCAGATGCTCTCTGGTTGCTGGGTTACACTGCCTGCGCACTGTGACGGGAAGGAGAAGCCAGCTGAACTGTTGCTTATACCTTGGTGAAAATCTGCATTTCTCTCGGTCTGGTCTGTGTCTGTCTTCCTCGGTTTCTTGGAATCCTGCTTCTCCATCTTGTCTTGTTCCCACTGCTGAGACTGCATCCATGCCTCGCCTGCGTCAAAGGATGCGTTGCCGCAGGGGTAGCACCAGAGGCCAACCCCTGCACGCTCCCTCCAGCCCCTCAACTGAGTCATCTTCCCACTCCAGTGATTATTACGCAGGCCGCTATCCAAACACTAGAAGTGGGCGGGGTCAGTTTCTAGGATCTGGCCACCATATGGGCTCCCTTGCTCCTCATTTCCCCACCACTTCACCTTCTCCCACGATGTGCATTGCGCTTTTTTCCTTTAATTTCTCTCTGAACCGCCCACGAATCACAGCTTCAATCACCGTGGTTTTCTGTGAAGAGGCCCAAGTGGAGGAACAATGCACCCGTCCAGAGGGTCTGAGCTCAGAAAAAGCCCAGCTTTCGGGCCTTCAGGAGGGGAGCGGTGGCGTGAATGTGCAGGAACCGGAGGCTCAAGTTCGTAGGGATCATGATGTGGAGATAACGCCTGAAGATCCTGGACCTTCCGTGTTTGAAGCTGCTCCCGCCATGGACAATGACATGTTTGTCGAAGGATGGTGCCGAATTGTCGAAGAACCACCGGATGAGTAGCTGCTTCTCTTTGGTTTGGTTTTCTTGCTTCGCAGCCCACTTAATTGGGCATGTTTTTGCTTATATTACTGTGCCGGACCTCTATTTTATTTTTAAATTCTGTAAACACTGTAATCGTCAAAGATATCAAACGATGGTTCCCCTGCGTGGGCAATGCAATGACCTGAAAAAAGTTCAAGACTGGTTTCCCCGTATGAGGGCAGTCTTCTTTTTTGATTTTTTGACAAATTTGCCATAAGTCTGGGCAATATTTTTGACTTCGGTCATGCTGTAATTTTATTCCCACTGTTAATAGATTAACCTTACTTAGAAAAAAAAAGTTGCCCTGTTTATGTTTTAAACCTGTTTTTTGAAATACAGAGCCATGTTTATATGATTGTTTATAGTCGAAGCGCTGCGGGGTGGTTTATTATATTAATATTTCACGGTCGAATTATGTTCATAACAATTGGAATGCCCACAATTCATAACAAATATTGGAGATTTATTGTCCTGTTTTAAAGTTTCATTTTTATGTTTGCCGAAGGATGGTGCCGAATTGTCGAAGAACCACCGGATGAGTAGCTGCTTCTCTTTGGTTTGGTTTTCTTGCTTCGCGGCCCACTTAATTGGGCATGTTTTTGCTTATATTACTATGCTGGACCTCTGTTTTATTTTTGAATTCTGTAAACACTGTAATCGTCAAAGATATCAAACGATGGTTCCCCTGCGTGGGCAATGCAACGACCCGAAAAACGTTCAAGACTGGTTTCCCCGTATGAGGGCAGTCTTCTTTTTTGATTTTTTGACAAATTTTCCATAAGTCTGGGCAATGTTTTTGACTTCGGTCATGCTGTAATTTTATTCCCACTGTTAATAGATTAACCTTACTTAGAAAAAAAAAAGTTTCCCTGTTTCTATTTTAAACCTGTTTTTTGAAATACAGAGCCATGTTTATATGATTGTTTATAGTCGAAGCGCTGCGGGGTGGTTTATTATATTAATATTTCACGGTCGAATTATGTTCATAAAAATTGGAACACCCACAATTCATAACAAATATTGGAGATTTACTGTCCTGTTTTAAAGTTTCATTTAAAAAAAAAAATTGAACCCGTTGTCGGTATACCGACGCTTTGTAAGCTTCAGTCTTCCAACGTTTTGAACGATTTCCATTTTCATCGGTCTTGTGATGTTCGTCGATATTGCGACAGTTCTTCCTAGCGTCGGTATTGCGACGCTTTTGGAATGCGTCGGTATTGTGACGCTTCTGGAAAGCATCGGTCTTGCGACACTTTTGCAATGCGTCGGTATTGCGACACTTTTGTACGACATCAGAATTGCGACAGTTTAAAAATGTCGGAAGAGTGACAGTATAAAAACGTCGGAAGAGTGATAGTATAAAAACGTCAGAAGAGCGACGTTTAAAACGTCGGACCACATTTCGTCGGAATTGCGACAGTTTACAAATGTCGGAAGAGTGACGGTATAAAAACGTCGGCAGAGCGACGTTCAAAACGTCGGCAGAGCGACGTTCAAAACGTCGGACCACATTTCATCAGAATTGCGATAGTTTACAAACGTCGAAAGAGTGACGATTTGGGAAATGTTGGAAGAGCAACGCTTGTTTGGAAGCGACGGAAAAATTGTCGGTATTGCGACACTTTGTCAAGGCGTCGGAATTGCGACGTAATGGCGAACCACGTTTTTCAAGTCCTCGAACTGTCGCTCTTGCGACGACTATGTGTCACAATAGCGACGAAGTGGCCGTTGGAAATTGGGCGAAATTTTCTGCTGACGTGTAATGTCGCCCCAGCACTAGGCACCCACGTTACCCGCATAAAATATTTAAGGCTTGCTCAAAAAATAATTTTTAGCCATTAAAAATAGTAAAATTACCAATGGAGAGCAATATAAAAGCTCAAGCTCTTACCTGGAACTCACAGAATTGAAAACTATTGCTCATATCACCCAAAATCGACAACAGAAATTTCACCTCTTTTTTCGCTCCAGAGCTCTTTCAGAGCACACAAACAGTGAAAATGAAGGTTTTTTTTCCCTTCTTATAGACATTCTGGAGGTATGACTCACTCAGCTAGTCCTTTAAAATTGGTAAATTTATGTTATTTTTTGCTAAAACTATTGGTTTATCAAAGTCACTGATGCTTTGATGAATTGTAAGTTTTTATATGCAAATTTGACCATGCTCGACCTGGAATGAGCCTTATTTTTAGGGACTTTTTCTAGATTGTAAAACTAAAAAAAAACCCGATTTTCCTTCGTCAGGCTCGCTAAACTACCATGATGAAGAACTATGAGCCATTCTTTTCCATCTTTTTCTAGCTCGTTAAAAAAATGAAAAAGACACAGAGTTTTTCTCCATTGGACTCGTTAAAATTTCATGAAGAGGATTGAGTTTTTCTTTGTCTAACTCGTTAAAACTTCACGAATAATGTTGAGTTTACTCCATATCCTTGTACTCATAACAAAATGAGGCAGGCGTCCATTGAACATAGATCTATCACTTTATCCGGATTGAATGGACTAACTTACGAAAAAGGAACTGTGTTGGGCATACTATTCTCCCTTTGTCACACCTGGTTATCAACCATGACAAGGCTACCCCCCTGGAGTTGTCTTTTATGATTTTTTTCAGACTCCCTAAGTGCGAAAAGATCACCGAGTTTACCCTTCTCGACTCGTTAAACTTAATCATAATTATTCTATTATGCTTTGAAAGTCGATTTGGCAGCGAAATCTTTTACATGGCACTTCCCAAAAAATTCTCTCACAATTATTCGAACCCTACCATTCTATGATTTTAGCCTTCGTATGTCGATGTCCTTGCATTGGTGAATCCTGACACTCTTTGGTGTTCATAAGCCTAAGCTACATGGTACCCTATTATTGTGCCTTCTATTGTTCAAGAAGATCTTACTATCTACTGCTTCATGTATCAACCAAGACATCATATGCTAGAAATAATTTGTCATCATCAATTAGTACCATTTTCTATTGAATATCTTAAAAAGAAAATCATCTTTTCCCATTTCATGTCAAGTAATGTAGGACGCCTCATTGCCTGCCTTTTGACATATCTCTTCCTATCAAATTCAACATCTTATCTAGGAAGTTGATCCAAAAACATATCAGTACCCTGGAACTTGCAAACCTCAGTGGTAGGTTACCTTGTGTTTGATTGGGGATTTTCATCATTGGCTCCCAATTGAATTATTCTACGAGTGTTCGACATCAACACCATTTATTCACACTCGCTAGATTATACTGTGCATCTTGGAAACCATCATCCTTATCGTTGGCCACCCTGACATCTGTTAACAGTTTTCATCATTGACTGGTAATAAGATGATTTCTCACATGTTCGACTACAACTCCTTTATTCACATGTGTATAAATATGTATTTTAGTGAAGCGGCGGCCAAGACCTTGGGTTGAGGCTTACATCATTCAGCTTTGTTTCCTCTCCCAAGCTGCGATATTTTTTCGGAGAGAGCTTATCAGATTAATCCTTTCATGACACAAGCTTCAACATTGTGCTTATCGGTGGACATATTAGTCATATCTCTTCCTGGATAAATCATTTTGATACAACTACTGAGCATGGGAATGACCGACTCAGGACATATACTTATATTTCTGACATATGTTGTTTTTTTCAGGTTTTCCTCAGTCCTCCAACTCCTCTCGATATACTACACATGTTATAAATTATTTCAGCCATATTCTTTGCCTCTAACCTCACACTTTAGGGGGAATTTTTTACAGGACAAATGATCTCCTCATCAGCTCAGAGGAGAAGGATACATAGAAGGAAGAAAATAACCTAGATAGAGACCTATTTTTCCAAGGTAATGCACCCTAGAGATAGCCAGGTCAAGTTATAATGCATCCCAACCTTTCATAGGGAGCGTTAGCACCTAGGTTAACACATTGTCTTTCCTATGGGGCAACCTTACCCGTGTTTCATGAAGAAAACAGGACAAATACCGCAGTAATTGATTGACATTTCCTATTTTTTCTCAAAGGATTCACTCCAAAAAGAAGCAACCTGTGGTGGACGCCTCTGATTAGACATTACTAAACCCAAATGAGCATCCAAAGAGGGAAAAATAAAGGAAAAGCAAGGAAACATCATGATTTTTCACTATTTGAATTGATGGAGAATATTGGCAAGATTAGTCCTCCCAAATTCTTATAAATTGGAGGCTAGGGTTCATTTCCAATGGTCGAAAGGTTGATCGTGTGCAGAGTGTAACTTTATTGTTGAGTGTGTGGAGCTGATGCTGACCTTGGGCTGAAATATAACGGTCCTCAAAGATGACCCAAGTCACTCCATCAAATAAATCACCCATGAGGTGCCTCCTCAAATAACTCAAGATCTCTAGATGGTTCCTCCCATAAGAATACAAGAGGTGTAGCATGGAAATCATGGTCTTCCCATTGTATCTCCTGAAACATGAAACATTTGAAGTATGGAGAATCATACTCCCAATGGGCACCTTCATCTCTTGTGCCACTCCCCCAATAGATCTTCCCATAATCATAAGAACATCATCAATATATGGAAGCATGAACAAATGAAAACAAGTTGCCATGTGATAACCAGGGGGTGGAATATTGTTCCATATGTGGAACCAGTGCAGTGCATCCCTTGCCTGCCTCATATCATAGTGCAACAAGTGTCTTTTCAGCCACTTTTTTGCTGTCACATTCATCTTACAAGATGAGATCATGAAAGTACAATTTGGTGCCAATGGTGCACACCATAAATCATGTGGCATTTCCCCACAAACCAAAAATAAAATGGCCAACATCAATGCTGCAAATGGCCTCAAGTACATCATAATACAATAAAAAAGAAATAAAGACCCTCCTTGGTACAATATTTTTCTCAAAAATATAAAGGATTACAAATCATAAAGCAAAAATATACATCCTCCATCATGTACTTTGGTCATTGAGTTGAAATGGCTCAATTGCAAGTTCTCCCTCACTTCAAATGAGTAGGGAAGTGGTTGTGCCAACCTCTTCATCATCTTCCAAGCTATGAATCTCTCCATATGCTGATATACATCCAGTTGGATGCCCTCCCAAGTGAACTCATCCAATAAATAATGGTACACATTAGAATGCATGGGAATAAATCTCACCAATGCTGCATGTGGATCTCTCTCCTTATGCTTGAAAATCCAAGCTAGGAAAATCATAGCAAATAAGATCATAATAATGTAATATATGTGTCCATCCACTACTCCATAATACTCCTCTCCTACATGCCTCCATAGTGTATCATATGTGAAGTGATCCTGGGAACACTACATCAAACAGTCCAAGCTCCCAAGTGACAACGTTATTGGCTCTTGCATTGAAGCTTCTGTCATCTCATAGCTTCTCCTTTTGACATGATCCTTGTCAAAGACATCTCCCATAATGCTGCTACACATAAGAAGTACCTCCCAAGGTGGAAGTACCTCTTGATCATCTAATTCCAAGGAGATAATGTCATCTCCTTCTCTTGCAACATCATGCAAAGTGTGAGAGCAAATCTGCTCTTGCTCTCCCAAGAACAAGCAAAGCAACAAAAGATTTTGCTGCCTCCCCATACTTCCATCATACAAATCAGGTGATGAAAACATAATGGATGACATGAAGATCATATCAACACCATGTATCCATACTCTTTGTTGCTCAAATATGCAAGTATCCTGCCACATACCCTTAGAAAGAGGATGATGACCAAACTCTTTCAAGAGTAACCAACGCAGCCAAGCCTTCTGCTACCTGGTATCATAGATTTGCAAGTAGCTTTCCAGCTTCTTGCTCATCATCCACACCCATCCATCCACATGTGGGTTCCTTCCATATTTTCCTTAGCACCCTCCCAAGGAAGACTGTCATTCTCCCAAATCAGATTTCTGCTCTTGCATTTCATGGGATGTTGAAATGCAATCTTCTCAAGGATCAATTTGACCCCATAAGAACCCAAATAGGTGGTAGGAAAAAACCTCCCATCATGATGTGCATGTATCAAGAAGTTTCCAACAGACACATGAGAGATTTTATCCATCCGAAGATGTCCTCCATCATCTATCTATTTCTCCTTGAATCCATGAAGATCCAAGGGTGAGAAGGAAAGAGCCTTCTCAGACTATTGAAGAAATTTTCACTTCATGATGTGTTGAAGTGCACCTCCAATGAAATCTCTCCATGAGATTTCCTCCTCATGCATGGCCTTCCAAAACCAAAGAGGCCTTGGATCTGCTTCAAGTAGAATTTTCTTTTTGACTTGGGGAGTGCTCATTGAGAAAGTGTCATCTAGAAAGGAGAAAGGGTTTCTCACTTCAAGATGTCTACTATCTACCATTATTTCCTCCTCTGCTTCATGAATGAAGTTGTCAAGTGAATGCTCCCATAAGGCATGGGTCCTCTTTTCTTCAATACTTTCTCAGATGTGGAAGAAGGTAATTTACCGCTCTAAGTCAACAAGATGGTGATGTGGACCCATCCATAATGTTTTTTAAATGACAACAGATGGACATTTAAGCATACCTTGGTGAAATTTGAAGCTCCTTGCAAGACTACAAGAGTCTCCTCTTCATATGTGTTATTTCCCAAACTCATTTAATATGAAGGTTGCTCCTCCATGGCTACAATAGCGTTGGTACATACTTCTCCAATCGGTGATGAGGGCCTTCCCTCCTTCGCCAAATATCATGATCATCCTTTGAGAAAACTCAAGCAAGAGAAACCCTTGCATGGCCCAAATGGATGAACCACCAAATATTTGCTTCACCTTCAAGGTGCAAGTAAGGTTACAATTTCTACATCCTTTCCTGTCACTTCACAGGATGTAGTAGGAAGAAAGCCTCTAGCTTCATCACCCAAGTCTTTGTTGCACATGTGAGTGATCTATCAAAAGTGGACAATATAAATCGATTGCCTCTCATCGTCCCATAGCTATAGGGTCTTCTCTCTTTTTCATCATCAAATT
>JAXQQM020061371.1:0-49003 GCA_034641835.2 Pinus albicaulis | reverse complement strand
GTAATTGAGCAATTTAATTCATTGATTTGAGTGAGCTTTGTCTCACGTTTTCTTGTGTTTCTGCTGTGCATTTGTTTTAATTTAACACGGACATGAAAGACAAAATTCTAGACAGTTTTACCTAGTGCGTCGTGTGGGCTTTTTTATGCAATTTCTTTCGCGCAGTCTTTTTCAAACTCGTGACCACTTACGTGAGGCATTTTCTTCACCAAATTGTTTCGGAGACTAGGATCACGTCATTGTATATCTCAACAACAATCATTAATTATTTATCTCTTTTCTTGATTTTCATTAATCATTTATGTCTTTTCTTGATTTTCATTAATCACTTATACTTTTTTTTATTTAGGTCATTGTATATCTCAACAATCATTTCTTTTCTTGATCTTCATTAATCACTTGTACTTTTTTTTATTTTCATTACTCATTTTTGTCTTTTCTTAATTTTCATTAATCACTTATATATTTTTTTTATTTTGATTAATTATTTATATCTTTTTTATTTTCATTAATCACTTATATATATATATATATATATATATATATATATATATATATATATATATATATATATATATCCATTAATCATTAATGTCTTTTCTTGATTTTCATTTATCACTTATACCTTTTCTTGATTTTATGATCAGTATAATTTAGACTTCACCAAAACAAAATCAATAGACAAAAAAATAAAAATAAAAACAGATGTCAACAAGCTCCAATGGTCATAAATCAAACAAATACAAACCAAATCTTACCATAGTTACCAAATTCGCACTTATTGGAGAAAAAAATACGAGAATTCGGCAATGTTGGAATTAATTCCAACTGCCAGAACTTGCAAACGGCAGAAGAGGCCAGGCGGCAAAGGGAGTCCGCGGGGGTCCATCAAGATTTGTGGGCGGAGGAGCTTACCCCCTCGGACTTGCTGATGTCACCACAGCAGGGGCCCACATACATTATATGCCATATGTTATATGGTAAAAGGATTGAGGGTTAAATTTTTTTTAAATCACGGCATTTTTTTTAACAGTTATTTATTTTATTTTTAATATATGCAATGTATACATATATTAAAAAGGCCCGTAAAGTTAAAATGAGAGTGTTGTTGTATTTCAATACACAGTAATTGTTTTATTAAACAAGAACAGTGAATGTTTATTACCCAGAAATGTAATTTTAAATTACACAGCACAGCAGTGCGGAAGAAGAAAAATCTGGGTGCCACCAAGTCAATCTGCCATCAATAAAAATTGAAGCGGTGCTGACAGAAGTTATTGAGACCATTAAGATTTCTGAAGCGGTGATATTTTTAGTGGTTGAACAATTTATGGCTGAAGATATTTCTGTTTGTAATATACACAGCAGAGTCATGTATTTTTATATGTAATGTTTTTAATACACAGCAGCGTATTGTAAAACACAGAGAGCAGAGTTTTATGCACAGCAAAGTGCATTTTGTAAAAGACAGAGAAGTGAATTTGGAATTGCACAGCAGTGTATTTTCCAGAAAAACAGAGTATTCCAGCAGTGAATGTTTTAGTGAGACAGAGTGTCATTTGTGAATGACAGAGTGATATTTCTGAACTGTGTTTGCAGCAGTCAGAATTTTGTTTGTAAATCCCTCTTTTGAGGAAGTTTGTAACAGCACTTTTTTTTATATATGGAATATAAATTTTTCTGAGTTGAAAACTCTGTCTGTCAGTGAATTTTTTTTTTAATTGTTCTCTGTGTTAAAGAGGGACTGTATATTGTTTTGGAATTCTAAAAATTCCAACATGGTATCAGAGCCAATCCAGGCTATTTGAAGGTCAAATAAGCTGAAGGAAACGAATTCTTTGTTGCAGCAGCTTCTCCAGCAGTGTGAAGACTCAGCCATAAAGGATTTAAGGTATTTCTCTATACAGTTTTGTGTTACTGTTGCAGAACAGTTGGTTAATTTTAATACACAGTCAAGTGTTTTAGATCATAGTTAGAAGTGCAGAATGGTAGGCTCTAGCACAGGTATGGGTATGGGAAATATCCATCTCCCAATGTTTAATGGGAAAAATTATGACTACTGGTCAATAACTATGAAAGATTTATTTACCTCACAAGAGTTATGGGAATTAGTTGAGGATGGCTTTGAAGAGCCAAAAGATGAAGCAGAGTTTTTTATGTTAAATCAAGCAGGAAGAGAACAGTTGAAGAACAATAAGAAGAAAGATGCCAAGGATCTTTTCTTCTTGTACCAAGCAGTGCATGAGAGTGTGTTTCCAAGGATAGCCGCAGCTAAGAAATCCAGTGAAGCATGGGAAACTCTCAAGACAGCCTATCAAGGTATGGAGAGAGTGAAGACAGCAAAACTTCAGTTGCTGAGGAGAGACTTTGAGACTCTCTGCATGAAAGAGTCAGATAACATTGACTCATTCTTCACTCATGTGATTGGAATGGTCACTCAAATCAGATCTCATGGAGAGACTCTTGAGGACAAGAGGATTGTGGAGAAACTCTTGAGAAGTTTACCCTCAAGATTCGATGTGATTGTCACCACCATAGAAGAAACAAGGGATCTCACAAAGTTTTCAGTGGATGAATTACATGCATCACTGATTACTCATGAACAGAGATTGGGTAGGAGTGAAAACTCATCTCTAGAACATGCTTTTAAGTCCCAGATGTCTTTCGGAAGAGGAAGAGGGCAAGGCAAAGGAAGAAGAAGAGGCAGAAGCCAAAACAGAGGTGGAAGGAACAATCCAGCAAATGCTCAAGGAAGGGGCAGCAATCCAAATCAGCATCAAGGCCAAGGCAGCAGCCAACAGAATGGTCAACAGAATGCTCAAGGACAAAGGTATGATAAGTCCAATGTCCAATGTTACAATTGTAAAAAATATGGTCATTATGCTAATGAATGTAGAAAGAAGAAGCAGAATGATATGAGAAGTGAAACTAGTGCAAATTTCACAAAAGAAAACAACAGTCAAAGTAATTTGTTTTTAGCTTGTAATATGGCCGAAGAAAAGAGTGAAGACTTATGGTTTCTAGACTCCGGTTGTAGTAACCATATGACAGGAAACTTAGCAATGTTTTCTATGTTAGATGAAAGTGTGCAGTCACAAGTCACACTAGGAACTGATAGCAAAGTTTCTGTTATGGGAAAAGGAGATGTAAATGTTTTAACAAGATTATAAAAAGGAAACCATAGCGTATAAATTATTATAAACTCAGAATGAAGTGTAATCTCTTAAGTGTTGGACAGCTTGTCCATAAGGGATATAATGTTTTCTTTGATAATGATGTATGTACCATCATGGATAAAACACCCAGCAAACGGTGTATTGCTGAAGTGAAGATGACAAGGAACATGATGTTCCCTCTCAGAATGAGAGCAGACTTGAAGAATGGTGAAGAGAAAGCAGCAGCTGCACAGGAGACTTACCAAAGCGAACCAAAGGATGATAATTGGTTATGGCACTTGAGATTTGGACATCTCAACTTTGGAGGTCTTAATTTGTTGAACAGAAAAGGAATGGTAAGTGGTTTACCATTGATAGAGAAACCTGACAGCCTTTGTGAAGGTTGTATTCTTGGGAAACAACACAGAGAAAGTTTTCCTTCCGGGAAAAGCATAAGGGCAAAAGCACCCTTAGAGATCGTCCACTCAGATGTATGTGGACCGATGCAAACTCCATCACTTGCAAGCAGCCACTATGTCTTAACATTCATAGATGATTTTACAAGAAAAACTTGGGTTTACTTTTTGAAAAATAAAAGTGAAGTGTTTGAAAAATTCCGCAATTTCAAAGCACTTGTTGAGAACCAAAGTGGGCTGCATATCAAAGTCTTAAGGACCGATAGAGGAGGTGAGTATATCTCTAAAGATTTTCTACGTTTTTGTAGAGAAAATGGTATTCATAAACAGTTTACAACTAGATATACTCCGCAGCAAAATGGAGTGGCCGAAAGGAAGAACCGAACCATAATGGACATGGCGAGGAGTATGTTGAAGGCAAAGCATTTGCCGAATGATTATTGGGCTGAAGCTGTACATTGTGCAGCGTATATTTTGAACAGGTGTCCTACAAAAGCAGTCATGAACAAAGTGCCAGAAGAGGCATGGAGTGGCGCAAAGCAAAGTGTCACACACATGAAGGTATTCGGATGTGTGGCTTATGCACACATTCCGGATCAGCTAAGGAAGAAGTTGGACAGCAAGGGGGAGAAATGTATTTTCATTGGATACAGTGAGGAATCCAAGGCATACAGGTTATATAACCCATCTAGCAAGAAGTTTCTTGTGAGTAGAGACGTTCAGTTCATTGAAGAGGAAGCTTGGGATGGAAGCATAGAGAAAACAGTGAATTTTAAACACTGTTTATCTCATGATGAAAATGATGATGAGTTGGCTGAAATACATCCCCAAACAGCAACACCAACAAGAGAGCAGCAAAGCACACCCTTGAGGAGAAATGAAAGTGCTTCTCCAAGCACACCACAAGGAGGAAATTCAAGTGCTTCTTCAAGCACTTGTACACCTACAGAAAGAGGTAAGAAATTCAGAAGTTTGAAAGACATTTATGAACAAGATATAGCTAATGAAGGTATCAATTCTTTGTTTGCTTTATATTGTCATGTTGATGATCCTGTTCATTTCGAAGAAGCTATCAAGGATAGGAAATGGATAGAAGCTATGGATGAGGGAATAAATGCCATAGAGAGGAACAAAACTTGGGATTTGGTTGAACTCCCAAAAGGTAAAGATGTCATTGGTGTTAAATGGGTCTACAAGACCAAGAGTAATGCTGAAGGAGATAGAGAGAACACAAGGCAAGACTCTGTTGTCGTGCTACAGGCTGTATATTGCATTGATTATGAGGGAACTTTCGCACCTGCTGCGTAATGGAAAACCGGAGAGCAGCACATATAGCAAAAGACATAACAAGTGAAAGCCACTAAATGGACGTGGAAGTCGGCATTCCTAAATGGAGTGTTAATGGAAGAGGTTTACATTGACCAACCTCTCGGCTATGAAAAGAAAGGCCAAGAGCACAAAGTGTGCAAGTTGAAGAAAGCTCTTTATGGGCTGAAGCAAGCACCAAGAGCATGGTACAGTAGGATAGATTCCTATCTACTGGAAAATGGTTTTGAAAAGTGTGAGGGAGAACCCACCCTCTACATCAAAGAACAAGACGGTAAAATTTTGATTGTAGTCTTGTATGTTGATGATGTTATTTTTACAGGTAATGATGATTGCCTTATTGAACATTTTAAAACAGTCATGAAGGAAGAATTTGAAATGACTGACATGGGTTTGCTGAGATACTTCTTGGGAATAGAAGTAGAACAAGATGAAAATGGGATTTTTTATCTCACAAGCAAAGTATGTTAATGAGGTTCTTGAAAGATTTAACATGCAGGAATGCAAAGCAGCAATCACTCCCACAGTGATGGGATTAAAACTCAGCAGAGAGGACAGCAGCAAGGATTTTGATCCTAGTTTGTACAAGAGCATAGTTGGCAGCCTTATGTACTTGACTGCAACTAGGCCGGACATAATGCATGCTGTTAGTTTGATTTCCAGGTTCATGGAAAAGCCAAAGGATGCACATTGGCAAGCAACAAAAAGGATTTTGAGGTATGTTAAAGGTACTAAAAGGTTTGGTATTTTTTATACTACTTCAGAAAATTCAGATTTAGTTGGATACACTGACAGTGATTGGGCTGGAAGTGTAGATGATCGGAAGAGCACTTCCGGTTATGTTTTTCACATGGGTTCAGGTGCCATTTCATGGGCTTCTAAGAAACAGCCCGTTGTAGCATTATCTACAGCAGAAGCAGAATATGTGGCAGCTACAGCAGCAGCGTGTCAAGCAGTTTGGATGAGAAAAATGTTGAGAAGCTTATGTCAAGAACAGGTAAAAGGGACAGTGATATTTTGTGACAATAGCTCAGCTATTGCATTGTCTAAAAATTATGTTTTTCATAAAAGGACAAAACACATTGACACCAAGTTTCATTTCATACGGGAATTGGTAAGCAATGGCGAGATTGTTTTGCAGCATTGCAGAACGGAGGATCAATTTGCAGACATCCTCACAAAGCCACTACAGCAGAAAAGCTTTGAATATTTCAGGGAATGCATGGGTATGCAGGAAAACCCAGCAGTTGAAATTAAGGGGGAGTGTTGGAATTAATTCCAACTGCCAGAACTTGCAAACGGCAGAAGAGGCCAGGCGGCAAAGGGAGTCCGCGGGGGTCCATCAAGATTTGTGGGCGGAGGAGCTTACCCCCTCGGACTTGCTGATGTCACCACAGCAGGGGCCCACATACATTATATGCCATATGTTATATGGTAAAAGGATTGCGGGTTAAATTTTTTTTAAATCACGGCATTTTTTTTAACAGTTGTTTATTTTATTTTTAATATATGCAATGCATACATATATTAAAAAGGCCCGTAAAGTTAAAATGAGAGTGCTGTTGTATTTCAATACACAGTAATTGTTTTATTAAACAAGAACAGTGAATGTTTATTGCCCAGAAATGTAATTTTAAATTACACAGCACAGCAGTGCGGAAGAAGAAAAATCTGGGTGCCACCAAGTCAATCTGCCATCAATAAAAATTGAAGCGGTGCTGACAGAAGTTATTGAGACCATTAAGATTTCTGAAGCGGTGATATTTTTAGTGGTTGAACAATTTATGGCTGAAGATATTTCTGTTTGTAATATACACAGCAGAGTCATGTATTTTTATATGTAATGTTTTTAATACACAGCAGCGTATTGTAAAACACAGAGAGCAGAGTTTTATGCACAGCAGAGTGCATTTTGTAAAAGACAGAGAAGTGAATTTGGAATTGCACAGCAGTGTATTTTCCAGAAAAACAGAGTATTCCAGCAGTGAATTTTTTAGTGAGACAGAGTGTCATTTGTGAATAACAGAGTGATATTTCTGAACTGTGTTTGCAGCAGTCAGAATTTTGTTTGTAAATCCCTCTTTTGAGGAAGTTTGTAACAACAGTTTTTTTTATATATGGAATATAAATTTTTCTGAGTTGAAAACTCTGTCTGTCAGTGAATTTTTTTTTTAATTGTTCTCTGTGTTAAAGAGGGACTGTATATTGTTTTGGAATTCTAAAAATTCCAACAGGCAATTCGATTCGTGTATCGAATAGTTCGGAAAAAAATCGATTCCGTTAACACGATACTACTATTTGTCTAGATGTTCGCTTCAGATTTTATGGAATATCCACATCCCGAGGGAGGTGGCAGTTAAAGCCAAAATAAAAGAGATTTTTGTTTTTCAATTTAACTATTGCATACAACCGGTTTAAAAAGTTGACTTGTGAAGTTGGTAAATTTTAGAAAGTTAGTTGTTAAAGCCAAAATAAATGAGATTTTTGTTTTTTAATTGCACTGTTGTATACAAGTTACAATCAGTTTAGAAAGTTGACTTGTAAAGTTAGTAAATTTTAGAAAGTTGAGTTGTGAAGTTAGTAAATTGGATAAAATTTTAAATAGGTTAAAAGTTAGTAATTTGATGAAATTTTAAATAAGTTTAAATTGGAAAGTTGAGTTGCTAAGTTAGTAAATTAGATAAGTAATTGAAATTAATTGAAAATTTAAACAATTTTAAATGTGAAGAAAAATTGATATATTTTTAATTAAAAAAAAAATTAAAAAATAAAAATATATATATATATATATATATATATATATATATATATATATATATATATATATATATATATATATATATATATATATATATATATATATATATATATATCAAATGAATTTAGATAAATTTTAAAATTAGGAAGTGATTTTAGGTTAATGTTTTGAGTTTTGAAAATAAAATAAATTTTAGAGGGAAGAGTGAAATATGGTTTTCTTTGGTGAATTGTAATGTCAAAATTATTTATATTAGTCAAAATTAATAGAAATTATTTAAATTTCAAAACTAATGGGAAGAAAATGTGCAAAAGTGATTGTTGTTACAGAAAGAAAACTACATATTTTAGCAAAAAAAAATTGTTACAAAATGAAACTACTATCCAATTTTTTCTGAATTAAAATTTTTTCATTCAAATTCGAAATTTTTTCAATCATAATGTAGTAGTATTTAGTTGCCTTTAGTGCGATATATGTTCCATACTGCTGCAGACCCATGGTCTATACTCTTTCAAAACAACTCGATAAACTTTAAAATAATAAATGAGAAGACTCTACTTAGTTAATGTTAAGAGATATGTGAGAATGACATATTATTTTTCAAATGTCCTTAACCTATTTTTTTACCAAGTTTGCACCAATAAAATGCCATAAATAATAAATAATAAGCAGAAAGAGTTTCATAGGGACTTGAATCAATAAAACGACTTACTAAATAAATGAAAATTTAGTCAAGAAGTAGTTTTCAAGTTTTTCAATTTTGCAAATTTTGTTATAATAACTATAAAACTAAATCAAGAAGGAGTTCTCAAGTTTTTCAATTTTGTAAATTTTGTTATAATAGCTATAAAACTAAATAAGGAATATATTTTATAAGTTTTATTGAAAAAAATAATTTATTTTATTATCATTGTAAATTGTTTTGTGATTAGTTTTGAACTACACTGCATTTGATAAGAAACTCCATGTTCTATGATCATAAGCATCAAAGCACAAGGAGTGTAACATAGCAGTCCAGAGAATAATTCCCTTTTTAGACCCATTTTGCTTATATTCCATGATCATAAACATCAAAGTACAAGGATGGTAACACAGCAGTGGTTGAGAGAATAATTCCTTTTTAAACCCATTTTGTATATTTTTCACCATTATCTCTAAGTTTGGTACACAGAAAAAATAGAGAAAGGAAAAAGAATACCATGACAGAAGCAGAGGGAAAGGATGAAAAGGTCATTGAGAAAGATAAGGAAACTCATTTGCAACCTTAATTTGACACTCGTAATCACATATATTTGAAAAACTCTCATTAAATTCTGTACATAGACTATTCGTTAAACATTTCTTCCTATAAGTAATGGATCTATGACTCAACAACCTTCGATCAAACATGTTACATATTGACGTCAGGTTAGTGGGAACGCAAAGCATCAGGTGTGGTCAATGACCACCTTATTTCCTTCCAATCACAGATTACGTCAAAGCCGCCCACCCCCATTTGGCACATGAAAGGCACTTTCTTTCCATTTATGAATGGAATACCAACAAAAGACTCTCGATAACGACGAGGCCTACAAGTCTGCATTTGCATGTAGGAAAACGCGTATGTGTTGACTTTGATTTACATTTGGGGCCCACAACACCGACTGCGATTTCGGTAAGGAGATCGACAGTCATGCAATTTGATACGGGGCAATTACATAATCCTTCTGCGTTTTTGGTTGATGATAATTGCCATTATGTTGTTCAGAATAACAAAAACTTTAACGTTAAACTTCCTTTTAAGTAATGAAACTCAAACTTATATAGCATCATTTAAATTAAAATTGCCAAATATATGAGGTACTTTACATGCTGCTTATCCCATTCATTGAGATGAAAGAATAAGGTGATAACCTAAATGATTTTAATTCTAAAGGAATTTTTTTTTTAATAGTAGTTTTATTCTATAGGTTAAATGTTTAGGAAAAGTTAAATAAAGATGTAATATAGATTTAGGTTTATAGATTTTTTCTTAGATTTATGTGATATAATATTTTATTTTTGAATGGATTAAGTTTTTTGAAAAATAAATTCATAAGATATTGAGATTGTATAGATTATATAACATGTTATTAAATAAACGTAATAAAAAATAATAATTTAATGAAATAACTTATTTAACTTTACGGAATAGATTTTTTAATAACTTCTATCAGAAATCAAGTAAGAGACCAGAACAGTCTATACAATCAAAATGTCCCATGATACTCACTATTTTTATACAATTTAAAAACGATAAATTATGCAGCCACTTTCAAACCACCCAACCAATATGTCAACTGGCCAGACTGGACCGACTGAGAATACAACACCCAAAAAATAATAATAACAATTTCACTTTATGTGCAATAATCAGAACGCACTATATGCCATTTTAAAAGGCTACGCAAAACTTTCTAGTGTCAGCATAACATAACATTATCATGGTGTCCCATGTGCTGACATATAATGCTGCCCATATTGGAGAATGAATTTTTAATTTAGATGATTGATTAATAATTCTCTTAAATTTTCATTTACGAGAAAATTAAATATATACCATGTGTAACAAGATGGTATTGAGCGAAATATTTTTTTGAAGTTTATAGTGTGAGAATGAATTATTATTTTCTTAATAGATGTTTACAATATATATATATGGATATAAATTTAAAATTCAGTTAATGGGTGTGTTATAAAAAAAATTTATTTTAATTATTTTTAATTAATTAAAATTTAGTTAGATTTAAGATTTTTGTTATTCATAATTTTGATAAATGCTTTTCGGATTTAATAAATGAAAATATTGATTATGAAATTATAATTTTTTTAAGAATTTAGTTTAACTAAAAATATATAAATAATAAAAATTTCATATATATACATGAAATTAAGTTAAATAATTATTTAATTTTAAGTTTGATTTAATATTAATTAGTATGTTATTAAATAAATTTAATTTAATTATTTTTAATTAATAGATTTTTTTTTTAAATTAAATTTTTATTTGAATGAAAATATTAATTATTTTTTAAGGATCCCGGATGTGGGTGTATTGGCAGACTAGCACAGTGATGGGACCTGGGTTCGGCAAGTGGAGGAGACACTTGCCCACCCAAGTCGATGCCAGGCGAGATCACACTTCTCGAAACGTCGTCATAACTGGAGCATTTAATCCAAGCGGAAGTCGAGATCTGACCATAATTCTCGATTGCGCCTTCGTAGGGCTCCCATTGCATCAGTGTCTTCTGCGCTCATTAATGTGAATTCAACGCAGGGTGCGCTTCGAGGTGTCTCTGTTTGGGTTTTTAAGATGGAGAATGGCACAGGAAATCCGGGTGCTCCTCCTCCGCTAAACAGTCGGTGCTCTCCTTATGCTGGGCTCCCTAGTTTTCGCACAGTCATAGGTAGAAGGAGCCTATTGAATTGTTGTATAGACTTTGGAGAGGGTCTGCATCTCTCTCGATCTGGCCTTTGTTTTTTAACCTCTGTCACTTTGGAACTCGTCAACACTCCGCTCCCTTCCATCTCTGTTTGTCCGATGCCTCTTTTGCCCTCTGCTGAGTCCCTCACCATGCCTAGGCTTCGTCAACGAATGCGTTGCTGCAGGGGAAGCACAAGAAGCCATCCCTTACGCCCCCCTCCATCCTCCACCTCTGAGTCTTCGTCTCAATCCTCGGAATATTTCTCTGGTCGTTACCCGAATACACGTAGTGGGAGGGGACAGACTCTAGGAAACTAGCCACCGTTTGGGTTCTTCCACACCTGCCAACCCCATCACTCAAGCCACAAACCTGCCCCAAACTGCCCAATTCTTCTTCAATTGCTCCTTGAATCGGCCCCGCATAATTGCCTCCATTTCGGTGGTTTTCAAGGAGGAAACTCAGGAGGGCGAGCCGAGCATGCAACAGGAAGCGCCAAGCTTAGAAATGGCTCAGGACATGGACAGTCAGCCAAGGTCGTCAAACAAGGATAAAGGAAATGCTCCAAGCGAAGATGATAAGGTCAGTTGGGGTCATGAGGAGGAGTTGGCTTGCTGCGGACATGTGCCTTCCAAGCTAGGCGCTGCTTCCAATGTGGACCAATCAATGGAGGACGATGACATGACGGCATATAGGTGTCGCATAATTGAAGAACCTCCTCCTCCTCTTGATGGTTAATTATTCCAAATTTGTCTGGTTTCTGAGCTACGAATCCCAACTTGCTGGGATTGTTTTTGAAAATTTAGATATGTCCTTTAGCACTTTTTTTTTACAGTCCATAATAGGTGTAAATTTCAAAGGCATCCATGGTTGTTACCCCTATGTGGGCAGCACAATAGAATGAGGACTGAATGAGACTGGTTTCACCTTACGGGCGGTCTTTTTTCTAGTTTTTTTTATGATTATGCAACTTTTTTGGGCAAAGAGACGGCTTCGGCTAAGATGTAATATATTTTTCTCTTGTTAATAGATTTAAACTAACTTTAAAAAAAAAAATTATTTTTTAAGGATTTGGCTTAATGTTTTTTTTTTTCTAAGTAAGTCTAAATTCTATTACTGAAACATATGGTACATACAGTATTGTGCCTTCAAAGGCGTCAAGAGTTCAGCAAAATAGCAAAAATGGGCTGCCCACAAGGGGAAACCAGCCTGAAAAAAGTATGAGAGCTGCCTCGAATGAGGAAACCAGCTTTGAACAAAAACATATGACTGTAACAGTAATTTGACATGCCAAATGACCAGGACTCCTGAAAACACCAACGAGACAAAAATTCTGAACAAAATGACTAAATTGTAGCTGTCTGCCTTAGATACCATGGTCGCCAGAGGGAGGCTCTTCTTTGATTTTTCACCAGTAGCCTTCATCATCGTCGTCCAGAGCGAGATCATTGCGTGCTGCCATTTCTTTTGGAATTGCTGCTTCGCCCGCCTCGCCACGCTCCATTTGCATGTCTTTGACCTGTTGTGGGCAAGAGCTGCTAGCACCTGCTTTCGGGGTGTTGCAAGAGCTGCCACCGCCAGCTTTCTGAGACATTTCCTAATTGCCTGTTTGAGTGTCCTGATCGAATCCAGAGGGGCTTTGCTGGTTGGAAAGGTGCGCAGGAGGCAGGGGGTCAGAGCCAGTTTGCGGGATTTCCTTAAATGTAACAGAGACGGGCGCCACCACTAGAGGCTGGGAGGTCTGACATTGAAAATGAAACAGAGCCGTGGAGGGGTTGACAAGATGAGTTGAGTCCGCAATGCGAAGGCAGGGTGAAGGCAGAGGGACGTGGTCGCCACGCGAAGGGGAGGGTAGATTCCTATCAGGCCCACGCCCATGCCTGCGCCTGCTATTCGTTCTAGGAGTGCGGCCATGAGATCTATCAGAGGCAGAGGTCGAAGAGTTGAAGGAGGGAGAGCGGAGATGAGTGGAAGGCCTGGCTCGGGTGCTGCCTCTGCGGCACCTGAGTCTGTGCCTGAGTCTGGGCATAGTCCCACCAGAAATATGTGAACGGGGAGAAAAATTCTGAGAGGCAAAAGAAGGATGCAAGGTGATAGGCGAATGGTGAAGAAGCGAAGAACAAAATGGACTGTGAGAATGGTGAAAACCGGGGAGGAACGCCAAACAACAATACAGATGACAACGCTTGCCCAACGCAGTGCGAGAGCTGGGAAGCTTCGCTTCCAGAGGGCAGCCAGAGCGGACCGGAGGAGTGTGATTCTGTATAGAAACGAGCAAATTGATCTGCAACAGAGCCAAGAACTTAAGCGTTGGGGTGATGAATGAACTCCTGGAGCCGAAGGACGGCATATTGAAGTGCTCACGGCCTCGTCTTCCCCACCGGCGTAAATGCCATTGAAGTTGACGGCCTGTGGTATAATTGCAGTCGGGGCACCATAAATTTGGATTGCAGGCGGCCATGTGGCCTCGCCACGCGTCGACCCGCCCATTGATATCCATCACATCACAGGGATACACCCGCATCCGGGGAAGGATTTGGCTTAATTAAAAGCAATACAAATTATTTATATGAAATTAATTTAAATAATTATTTAATCTTGACTTGGATTTATTAATGAAAGCTGTGATTTTATTATTATCCCAAAATTTTGAATCCATTCATATTATTTACTTTAAAACTAAGAGAACATATTTCATATTATGTACTTTAAAACTAAGAGAACATAAACTTACGATAAAAGGAAGAAAATATCACTTCAAAGGGTTGGTGTGAATTAAATATAACGAAATTTTTAAATAAATTTATAAATAAAAATATCAACTTACATAATTAAAATTATGAAAAAAAATTATATTATTAAAAAAATTATAAAAATAAAATAAACTATAAAATGAAGTTTGAGGTTGCAGTATATCTAAAGAGTCATGAAGGAAGAATGAGATTATTCAAAAGTAATTCATAACCTACAACTTTAATATCAAGAGGAATACTCCCTATCCTATCCTCTTGATTGAATCTGGTTTGTCCCCTATTGAAAGTACGACTATGTTTAAATATTTGATGTATAAGAAGAACCTTAACAACATGGAATAAAAAATGCTCCCTAAAATTGCTTCTAACTGTAGTCAAAACCATCACCTTTTCCTTAAGTGTTAGTGGCATAAGGATGCCCAGTCTTGGCTCAACCATTGGGGAATTAAGGAGGAGCTCAATATGGGAAGTGAAGATAATATAAAAAATACTATTACCTCCAAGTTTAAGGACAAGTTGTGGGCGATCAGGAGGAGATGGAGGGTAAAAGGAAGCTAAGATACTATAAGGAAGTGATCAACCCCACCCTTGATAGTCATAATTATCTCTCTGTGTTGTCCATCAACAAGAAAAAAATGAATTGTCTAGAAGAAAAAAATTAACGTCGTTAAGATAAGAACTAATTCCCATGAGCTTCGGAGTGAGTGCGGCGATGGTCTATTCCCAAGATCCCTTGGAACGATAGAATCTATTAGATTTTCGATTTCAAGCAAGTGGAAGATAAAAACAACTTGCTTTTAGACTGGGAGACTCTTACTCAAATTAGCTCTCAATTCCCTACCATATTCCACACTTCTAATCTTCTTGATCTATTAAGCCAGCCCACCTATAGCAATCTTGGACCACTTATTTCTCTTCTCTTACACCATAGAAACAAGATTTTGAAAAATCAAACTTAAATTTTATCTCCTCTCTTAAGGTTAGATAGACCACACTGATCTTAGCTAAAGGTAGCCACCATCATCATAAAAATATAAAATTTATAAAATAAAACTTTTTAAAACATTTGAAAAATTATTATTTATTTTCAACAAAGTATAAGCTATTAAATTTTTTTCACACAATAAAAAATATTGATATTAATGACATATATAAATTAGGAAGGATAATCTATAATCAAATAGGTCGTGTTATTTTAGAAGTATAGCTAATTTGGTTTGCATATTTTTAAAATTATAAATCAATTTCATTATTAATTTTTAAACTATAAGATAATTATTGCTTTTAAATTATATGATAATTATTTTAAATTAGTTCAGTGAGCACAAATCTCTTAATTTTTCTATTATTTATATATATTTGATATTCATTTAGCTTATTTTAAATTAAATTACGTGAACTTTATCATTTTTGCGATCTTGTTTATAAAACCATAAATATATGTAATATTTAATATTATCAATATCCACATTTTGATCTCAAGATTTTTGAATAATTTCATAAATCTATTTTTTCTTTATATTCAATATTTAATATTTATAAGCTTATTGTGATTTTCTATGTTAAAATAGTTAATTAATTCTTGTATAGTAAGCGTTGAGTTAGTTGACTTGTGTGATAGATGAATTTGGTAAGTGAGTTAGAGAGTCACTTAAGTGAGTACGTTTTACTGGGTTCATTGTATTCATTTAGTGAGATTGAATTTCGTATGATTAATAGAAGAGCTTCATGTGTTTCGCGTGTGAAATACTTGTGTTATTTTGTGTTTAATATCTTTTGTCTTTCCAACAAATTGGTATCACAGCTCAAATAGAATCACAAGATCCGTGGGTGAACAGAGCCAGAGAAAAAGACCAAAAGTAAAAGGCTGGCAATTTTTTTTAATCATTGAACCATTAAGAAATCCGCAGATCTGCATGTTTTTAGTGGAAACAATACACAAGTCCGCACCTTTTGTATCGAAAAGGTGCACAACTTTTGCACCTTTTGTATTGAAAAAATGCGCAAAATTTCGTAAAACTTAAGATTTTGGTAGAATTAAGTTTATTCCGTAGTTTTTTTCACTCACGGGGTGTGCAATCAAGGTTTACTTTTAAACCTACAGTCGACCGTGATTAGGTCAACGCACGGGTCAATTAGTTTTTTTAAAAGGAGTACGTATTTTTTTACGCACATTGGTTCAAGCTTTTAAAAGGATTACATATTTTTTCAAAGGAGCATTTACCTTTTCACAAGATTTGGACTATTTAAAAGCGAATAATCTTTAGTGTGACTTTTTGAAGGGTTTTACGATGGTTTTTTCCGGTCTAATTTCTTTAAAATCCGAGAGGAATTGATTGAAAACATAAGTTTGATGGGTAAAATTGCACAATGGAAGTGCCCTAGAGGCTTTTTAGAGTGTTGAATCCATATATACAGTCAAAAAACTAGTTTAAATAACATAAATCAATATTTTACCTCAATTTTTTTCACAGGATTTCGGCACCTGAAACTCCAAAAAGTTGCACTAAAGACAACTCTATTTAAATGGAGTATTAACTTTTAAGGCATGTTTTAAAAATATTTTTAAAGTTTTGAAAAAGTGAGAAATCATAATAAGGAACTTATTATAGAAATATTTTTTTTTATGATCTTTTAAAAGGGGTATGAAAGGATATATGTTATAATAAGTCTTTATTATAAGATCTTATTATAAAAGATATATATATATATATATTAAAAGATTTATTATATAAAAACATATAATAAAATTATGATGTGTGGGTTATTGAAATGGAGACCATGTTAAAAGCGCATGATGTTTGGGATCATGTCAATTTTGGGTTTGTAGAAACTCAGGATGACGTCGAAGAACGAGCCCTCAGTAATGCAGAGAGGGAACAATGGAAGAAAGACAAGAGTAAGAATGCACAAGCGTTGATTCTTATCCAACAGGGGGTGGACCAAGCAGTATTCTAGAAAATAATGATCACATCTTCAGCAAAGGAAGCATGGGAAACTTTGGTGACAAGCTATCAAGGTATGGAAAAATTCAATATTGTTAAATTGCAGAACATTGGGAGAGATTTTAAAATTCTGCAGATGAATGAGACAGAGGACATCGATTCTTTCATGAATTGGGTCATGTATGTAGTAAATCAGTTAAAATTTATGGAGAAGGTCCTTATATCTTTGTCTACCAAGTTTGATGTTGTGGTAGCAGCCATAGAAGAAGCCAAGGATTTAGAAAAAATGACAATTGATTAGTTGATGGGATCACTTCTATCGAATGAGGCAAGGATAGAAAAAAATAAGGATTCCACTTTAGAAACTGCTTTCAAAAGTCAAGTTTCTATTTCAAGAGGTCGAGGCAGAGGACGAGGCGAAAGCTATGGTGGTCACAAAGATGGCCGAGAAGAGCATGAGTATCAAAGTGGAAGAAGCAACAACAGAAGCTTCAACAATAATCAAAGGTTTGACAAATCAAAGGTGAAGTATTATTATTGCAATGAATTTGGTCACTATGCTCGTGATTGCAGGAAGAAGGTATCTCATCAAGGAAATCATAGAGCTAATGTTAGTATAGAGAATACTAACTCCATGTTCCTAGCATGCAACAACATTCATGAACCATGTGATAAGGTGTGGCTATTAGACAGTGGTTGCAGTAACCACATGACAGGCAACACGAATTTAGTTGCAAATTTGGATCAATCAGTGAAGAAAAAGGTAAATTTGGAGACTGAAAAGACTGTGGATGTATATGGAAAATGAGTGATCAACATTCTGAACAAGCAGGGGGAGCCAAAGACAATATAAAAGGTATATTATGCTCCTGGTCTCAAAGACAATTTGATAAGTGTTGGTCAATTGATACAGAAAGGATACAAAGTTATCTTTCAGGGGAAAGAGTGTGTTATTTATGACAAATCCCCAAGCAAGCAGGTGATGGAAAATGTGAAGATGACGAGGAACATAATCTTTAATATAATTATGAACTAAAAAGATGAGGTTAGTCCTTTTACAGTTGCATGTTCTAATGATTACAAGTTATGGCACTTTCGGTTTGGACATTGCATTTTTCCAGTTTAATATTGTTGTAGCAGAAACAGATGGTCAAAGGATTACCTCCCAAAAAAGAACCTGCTAGCACTTGTGACTGTTTCATCTTGGGAAAGAAACACCATGAAATTTTTCCGAAGCGAGTTTCATACAGAGCAAAGAACCACTTGAGTTGGTGCATACAGACTTGTGTGGACCTATGAGGACACAATCGATTGGTGGAAGTTGTTACTTCCTCACTTTTATTGATGATTATAGAAGAAAGATTTGGGTTTACTTCTTGAAGCAAAAGTCTGAAACCTTTGCAAATTTCAAAGAGTTAAAAGCCTTAATAGAGAACCAAAGTGATCGACATATCAAGGTACTCAGATGTAATATCCCAAAAGGGAGAATGCAGTAATATTGAAACACATTATAAGAACTGCATCAAAGTAAACAATAAATCTATATAAACATCAGAATGCACAGAAATAGCTTAGCCATTTTATTATATAGGAGGTGAATATCAAGTACAATAGTGCTCAAAATAAGAGACACTTAAGCCAAAGAGATGGCCTCTAATCACCCTGCAATGATCCCACAAGAGGGATTGTGTAACTGTTGGAAGGTAAACTACATTGTCCCTGCTCAACTGTTGGGACTGCAACTGCCTAAAAGATAGAAAGACAGATCTAGGCAGAATGGGAGCTCTGATGATGTTGAAAACAGAGATCTAGGCTCTATGATGGATACCCAAGATAACCCAGAAAGGGTTTCTTACATCTGTCAATCTAAGAAAACCACCCTCTTAGGGCTTCACATATATACTGCTAGGTATGCAGATCTGATGATATGATGGCTGCAATGATGCGCAATTAGATCTATGCAAGAAGGGTTGATCCCTTCTCTAGATTCTTGGGCTAAAAGATCAAGATCTAGCTCCTCCAATCTCCTCCATTGAAATTAGTTGCTAGATGAACAACAGCTTCAGAAAACTACACTGTAATCATAATATTTATTCAACAATTCAAATCATAATTTAAGCGTAGGTCTTAAGGAGTGCTAGGCCCCATCAATTAAAACATGAGGAAAACTTCTTCATAATTCGGAAATATAAATTGTTTAACTGAGCTACAGGCCAGAAGCGGGAAAAATAAAACTAAATAGGCATAGAAACAAATGAGTAGAAGTCTGTACCAAGAAATGCATGAGAATCACAGAGAAAATCCATTTTTTTACTCAGAATTACCTTTGGAAAAATGACTCGGCGCCTTTCGGAACAAGCAAGATGAAAGCTTGGAACTGGCTTGACGTTTATCGGATCATTAATGGACAATGCATCACTGGAGTTTTGAACCCTGGTGGATACCAGCTGAGGAGTAAATGGAAAGTGTGCAGAGTAACAAAAGGCTACCAGCAAAGATGATGGAGTAAATTTAGGGCTTGGCGGGGTTGCCTAGGTAGGGCTCCCGCCATTGCCTCAGCCGTTGATTACACGTGGAGCCGAATCAACGACATAGAAACATGCTAGGGTACTATGAGATCTCCGTCCATCATAAATCAATACAGCTGTCGTGATGTTTAGGGATAAACAATAAATTCACCAGTACTACACAGTTGTGAACCTTTAAAGAAGATGGACAAGAGTTACAGACGAGAGTGATTGATTTGGTGGCAGCATAAACGTTGTATTATTTCAATATATCCATCTTATAAACAATAGAGTTGTGCCTAGGATGGCCTAACCATATAATCAATTGTAATAATATGTAGATTTGCATAAACTATTTTGATTATGTGTAGAATCATAACCTAAGTTTAGGCATGTAAAATATTAACCAAATATATGAGATTATTACCCTATGTTAAGAAAAGTAAATTTTTTATTTTATTTTGAGTATTGATAAATGTTACACATGGAAAAAGTTAACATAATGGATTAATAAACTTCAATATACAATAATGGAGTTGTCTAGCGACGCAACAAAAATAGCTGCGGATGTGAGTTTATTTTTGCCAGAATCCTATAAATATAATACATATTTTCAAAAATTTCTACTGGAATTTTCATAATCTTGCCATAATTTCGAGATTATTCTGTGGATTATTTTAAACTACGCAACAATAATAACCATAAAATGGATAAATGATAAGTACCCTCATCATTAATAGTCATTAATAAAGATTTCCCTCACTATCTATTAGTAATTCACTTGTTATATTGTATTTAATTAATCACTTTACATAGAAAGAATTATAATTTTTTACTTTTTATAATAAAATAAAGTATTTTTTCAAATTAATAAATTGTTAGTGATAATGATTAAATATATAAAAAATAATATAAAAAACTGATTTATGATATTCAACTTTTTTTTAAATTTATAAAAATAATATACTTTATCATGAAAAAAATTAACAAAATCTAATTCTATTTTTCTATTTAAAAAATAAAACTAATTTTAAAATGTTCTATTTATTAATTTTTATTAATTTTTAATAAATTATATAAATAAAATAAACAATAACTTAACTTTATGTACCATGCCTTATCTCATGCGCCTGCATTAAATCTAATTAATTTAAATCTCTACACATTATTTTCACCCATCTTATTTTATAGTTTCTCATCAACGAGAAAAAGAAAATATATTAAAAAAAAAACTAATATAATTTTTTAATTTAAAATTTAATATTTGTTTTAAAATACTATATTTATTTATTTAATTAAACTTAACTTAATAATTTGTTAATAAATTATACTGTAATAAATTAAGTAATGACTAATGTATACTATTTTAAATAATGACTTTATGTATGGTGAGCTATGCTTAACTTTAGATTAAACATTAAATATTAATTAAATTAAATGCCTTCTCCCATAATTAAAATACTTGGATTCGAGGATCCGTGAGGTGAGCATTTATAGCATTATGTGGTTTATTATGGAAGTCATGAGATTTTGTGACATTGTTTTAGGTTGTCGACCTTGCGTTTAGAGATGCTCTCATAGAGTCGACATTCAGAAGTTTTAACTTCTCATTTTACCTTAATCCAAGTGTCTGACGGTAAATTCAATTAATTCTTGATATTTGGGAGTCGGTGTAGGGGAGGGACGCCAGTTGTTGGGCGCCCTTCGTGCCACCGTGGGAATTGGTCATGTCAGCCAGTTGGTGCATGTACGACACATGCCCACATGCTAGGTAGGTGTGTTGTGGTTGTTGAGGGCCATAAATGCCACTATTGCCCGTACAACTAGGGTTTCATTCGCACCCTTTTCCACCATGCCTCGTTCATTCCATGCATTTTTGTTCGGGCCCGGAGGTTGCGCACTCAGCTCCGCTAGTCGCTGTTGGTTGTGGCGCCAGTGCTAGTGCACCTCCACCGCCATTGTCACGGTGCTTAGGATAGGTTATTTTCTGCCTGGGGTTTCAATCTTGTTGTTCCTACGCCCTGTTGTGGACCTGTTCAGTTCGTGCGACTATTGCACTTTGCTCCTCGACTCGTCACTGATGCATGGATTTGTCGACGACTTCATCCCTTGTGTTTGTTTGCAGAAGTTCATGGACAGTGCAGGTAAATTTTGATTTTTGCGGGTAAATTTGGTTTTTGTATTTATTTTTTCCAATTGCTCTACATTTTTTCAAATTTCTCTACATTTTTCCTACATTTTCCTTGCATTTTTCTTGGGTTTTTGCTAATTTGTGTTCATTTGTGTTTTGTTGCAAGTAATGTCGAAGTCTGGCGAGGTCCGGCTCTCTAGTTGGCTTCTGCACCTCCCGGTAGGAATTCTATTCCTACCAGCCAACTATTGTGTTTTTTAACACTTAAAATCATGTGTTTTTTAGAACTTTAATTCTTTTTTGGAATATTTGGCTATCTGGGTTTTAGAATGGGTTGGGTTTTAATAATTTATGGGTTTTAGAATAGGGTTTTTAGAAATACTATTTTGGGTTTTAGATTAGGGTTTTTAGAAATATTGTTTTTTTCTTTTAATTCCTTTGTTGATTCATGCTTTCTGCTATATTCTATATGATATACATTTCTTTGGGTGTATAGTTTGGTTAATTTATTTGAGATTTGTATATTACTCAGTATACCAGTTAAATAGTGGTATTCTCTGTGTGTGTTGGGTGTATGTTGTGAATACCTCAATGAATACTCTTTTACTATCTGGCTTCCTTACCTGTGATTCTTATTTATGTGAATTTTTTAATTACATGCTATCTCACTATAGTTTCATATCCCTAGGAATACTCCCCTCTAAAAACTTGTATTTGTAATTTTGTAGCAAGGTGTTGTGCATAGTCTCCTTCATAGTGTATTTGTATGTAGTCTTTTATGTTATTAGTAGCATATTTGTATTGAATCTTTTCTATTATTTGATCCTTGATTTTGTGTGTGGCCAGATTGAATGCATAAGATTCAAAGCTGCAATAACATGTCAGTAATTGATTCACGACAATCACTTGGCTAAACCCACTTTGTATATGCTCTGTAAAAAATGTCTAAAGTAGGTGTTAGCAAAAGATTCTACCATTTTATTTCCTTCCATTTTTAGCCCCGAAAATCAATAAGAGGTGTTGCTTTGATGATTATTTGGCAATGTGTTATTTCTGCAGTATTTCTCCCTTGATATTCAATTTTATGCTATTGAGGTCTGGATCTTTTTACCATAGATTATAGCTTAATTCGTATAGATAAAGAAGCTCTGTGTCAGAATGCTCTTAATAAATATTGCTTATGTCATAGTGATGAAGTAGAGTTTAATAAGTTATAAACTGCTCAGAGGCTTTTCAATTATTTTTCTTGCCATTTGCCCATATGACATTGTATTTGGATTTTGGACTTATGAGTGAATTCAATATTGCATGCAACAAATTAACACCTCCATCATTTGATATTTACTAATCCTTACAAATGTTCTATTTCTTTGAACGCCAAACGTTTTGTTATGCCAGACCAGGGTGGCTTATCACTCTGAATAATAACTACCCTATGCCTAACCATGCATCCTAACATTAGGAACCCTTGCATAACATATACATGTCTTTTGATGTGCAAAAACTTGAAAAAACGGGAAAATAACAGATCTAACAACATTGTCATGTCATTCTGTGAGAAAATGTTCCATTATAATAGACTATAGATGTTACTTCCTTACAATGTTGCATACAATATGGAATAAATCAACCTTCATGTGACAAGAAAAATAGACAGTCCATCCAAAATCCACATCATAATGTGGTTACAACCAAAAACATATAACACCCCTATTCTTTATGGCCTTGAGAATATTCAGTGCCAAACCCTGAGTTGCCTGATTGAGCCAAGTAGGCTGGCCTCCCTAAGAAGGGTTGATTAGGTTGTGGTTGATTGCAGCCATATAATTGAGACCAATTTTTCCATTCCAACCATGGAGGAATTGAGTACCCATACCTCACACTTGCGCTAAGTGGAGGTGTGTGATGAGCATACATTGAATTCACACATCCTGTGGTAGGAATAAGGCAAGTGGGTAAACCCCCATTTTGATAGTGAGGCACTTGAATGTTTATGAGGTCTTGGAATAATGGTGTATTATTTGAAATATTTTCCAATATCTTAGACATGTCCCTGGTTTCATTTTCATCAACTGTGCTTGCATTTATGTCAACCATATCAGTCATCCCTTGTTCCTTTTCAAGCATTTGTTTAACCTTTCTTGATTCCTTTTCCTATCTTGCCATTTTTTTTTCCTTCTCTTGCCTTGTTCTCTCTCTTTCAAGCCTTTCATCTGCTCGACGTTGTGCTGCAAAAACCCTTGCTGGCTTCTTCCCCTTGGCTTGATCCTTTTCTTTTCTTTTCTGTTTTAATTCTTGAATTTTAAATTTTTTTTGTTCAGACTCAACTAAGATTTTTATATAGTCTTCTAAGGTGAGTAACTGTGAACTTCGGCCCAAACGAAAACTACCAGGTGTTCCTTGCTTCTTTTTCATTGACACTCTTTCTACTGGTCGCTTTAGGAACCGCCCAAGTAACTTCTCCACCCCCCCACCTGCATGTCATTGCTTAGCACTTGCCTTTCAGTATCCGTGGAACTTGATTGAACTATATTTTTATCTTCATCTAGTGCCTCATTATGTAATTCATATTCTTCCATTGATCTATTTTCCACAAAACATTAATAATTTCACTGTTCAATTCAGCCGGTTGTGAAGGCATGTTCATGCTTTGTTCATTGGTTCTTGAGACACAGTGTTTATTCAAATTAATCACGGCTTCTGCCAGCCATGATGGTTGGTTTACTTGGCTTGGCAATGTCAATTGGTCATTTTCAATGTCATTAACAATATCAGCAATTTCATTTTCAACTACATCTGCATTAACAATACCAAAAATTTCATTTTCAACTACATCTGCATTAACAATATCAGCAATTTCATTTTCAACTACATGTTCAACAATGTCATTAACAATATCAGCAAAAAAAAGTTACATGTGCTTCATTTGGTAGAAAAACCTCCATGTTGCTATCAATTTGTTCATGAATATACTGTGCTTCACATACTTTCTCATCATCATCAACATATAACTGTCCTTGAGAGAGGGAAATTATATTACCAGCTGCTACCACATCAACATGTTCATGTACTTCTTCTTGCACTTCAAAATTTGTTTGGACATGCTCTTCTTCCTAACCATCCACATGAAATCCTTTACTACAACCAGTATCATGCATAAGAGCATCATCATTCGGTGGCCATATTCATGTCCTCCTAATGTCAGCCTTGATATTTGATGGTGTCAGAGCCCTTTTAAAAGCCTTACTTGCAAGATCTGCTAGCTCAAACCTTTTCACCTCAACCTCTGAATTTTTTTCCATCCATTGAGCATGCTCTGACCTAAGGGCCAAACACACTAACATTAAGGGGTTGCAATCAGTGAGTGGTATGAGCGGGTAATGTTAAAAGTTCAATGCCCAAATTGTTTTCTTCCTCAATTATTTGTACAACCATGTGGATTCCATGGCCATCTAATATCAATAGGTGGTTGTTATTAGGTGAGACACCACTTGGCACAGATGCAGCAAAGTGGCAAAGCCAATTCAAAAAAATTTCTTTAGTTATTCATGCATGGGGATGTGCAACCATGCATGCTCATGGTTCATATTTTTGTATATAGTTTTTCAACTGATTTTTACCTTTGAATAGATAAAATCCTAGGATTGAAGCACCAATTGCATTGACACAACATAAAATGGTTATCCACTTCCTGCTCTTAGGAAAAATCTTTGGCATTTTTTGGCTCCCTCTCTTGGAAATTGCCCACATGCCACAATTCCTTCCCACCTGTAAACCTGTTTCATCACAGTTCCATATATGGTCTGCACCATAAGAATGTTTATCGTATGCACTAGAAAGAGTGTCATAGAACTTACATACAACTGTAGGGCACAAATTTAATGATTTGTTTCTATCAAGGCCCTTAGTTGTACACAATACAAGGTCTGGATGCCTTTTTTTAAACCCAAACCACAATTATTTACCAAGAAACCCATCTTTGAATGGGTTTGGCCTCCCTCGATAGATTTGAGAAACTGTGGATTTGAGTTGTATCAAATCTAGCCCATGTCCCAATTGGGCCATTTCTTTACACCACTCAACCACCTCGGCCTCCTCCTCTTCAGTCTTAACTATAACAAGCCCTCTACGTTTGGTGTGAGTGAGCCCATTTATCCAATAATGTATTGATGAGGGAGGAATACAATGTTTCTTTGAATATGTCGAATAGAATATCCATTGAACTCTATGTCGTCAATTGCAACTAACATTTCTTCTTTTGTCCAACCTCTTATAACGTTGATATTTTTAGTTGAAGTTTCCCCTTGAACTGTGGTTGATGGTAGCTCTGTGAGTGATGGTGTGACAGCGTCAGCTTCAGCCACATGGTCATCCTCAACAACATTGCTAGGAGAATTTTTGACATTGACATCACCTTTCCTTTCTTCATCTGATGAAGTGCATCACATCTAGTCACCCCTGGTCACTCTTCTACCACTTCTCCTTGTATGAGCTACATAACTAACTCTTGCCATGGATGAAAATACCTACAGAATTATTGCATGCATTTAGTTAAGAATAATTGAAAAGAATGCTTTCATACAAGCCACACATATCTTTTCTTTATTACAGGAATCATCAACATGTATGTTAGTAGCAGCTCAAGAGATTTTCATACATATGGATTTTTGACAGTATCCTTAAAAAAAAAAATCTACAGATAGAATTAGTTGTATGTCTTAAAATATATTAGTTATTATTGTTTTGATAACTTGTTTTTACACTTAAAATACAATGACTTTTTTGATAACTTGCTTTTACAGTTAAAATACAATGACTATTTTGATAACTTGTTTATAAAAGCTAGTATTGTTTCTTGTTTTTTGGCTTTGAAAATCAAAAGGGACATGTTTCATTTTCAGTTGAATACATGAAAAACTAGTTTTAAGATAGCCTCACAACACCTTTTCATTATTTGAGTAGTTTCTCTGATTTAGAATTCTTTCTTTGCAAATTTCTAAGATTGAAAATAATGTTCAATCTGGTAACATCATCTCTTCCCATATATAACAGTTTATAACAGTTTACTTTCTTGAGAGTTCTTACTTAGGCACAAATAAGGATAACAAAGCATCCAAAATCAATATGGTTAATAAAAGTATGATATAGATCTCCTTTATAAGGAATAAATAGCATTATTTTGATTAAGATAAAACAATTTGTGTATAAAAATGTTAGTTTATTTTTATTAAGATAAAAAAAATCTGTGTAGAAAATTCTGAGGAGCCCACCAAGCATTAGAAATCAGAGCCCACCCAGCATTAGAAAATTCCATATGAGAATAACTTTGTAGAAATATTTTAAGCTTAGATTAGTGTGTTCATGCCCAAGGTTTCTGAATGCATTTCCTTCTATTACCCTTTTCTTATTTTTTGTCTTGTTATATTTGATTCCTATGCTCAGCTAATGCAGAAAGATATGTTGACTTCAAGTTCAAATGATATAGCTTCTATGCTCAGCTATTGTAGATAGATATGTTAACTTCAAATGCTACAACTTCTATGCTCAGCTACTGAGATATTTTCTGCAAGCTGACTTAATGATACATATTTTTACACAAATGATGCAGTTCCTTAAATATTGTGAATAGTTTTCTTATGTTTTGTTTTTGGTTACTTTTTTCAGCTTCTATGCTCAACATGCATTTAAACATTCATGGGCTTTCATCAAACACTTTGGGACTAGATAGAAATATATAAATATGGGGTATATAGTGCAATTTAAGCTAGCCTCATGACACCTTTTGATTATTTGAGTAGTTTCTCTGATTTAGAATTCTTTCTTTGCAACTTTGTAAGATTCAAGTGTAAAGAATATGGCTCACATGTAGACAAGCATTTAGAAATCTAATTTTCTCTGAGATGTGTCCAAAACCCTTTTCATATTTCTACTTTGTAGTTCCATTCACCATAAAACCCGCAGTATTCTAGACTACGTAGGGTCACTTATTGTTCCACTTATAAGGATGCAGCTATTGGGAAAATAGGACTAGAAAAGTGCTTGTTATACTACTTGTTCAGGTTTTTCCAGCTATTGTACTACTACTCCAGTTTTTTCCAACTGTTTTACTTGGCCTACGAGAGTTTGATTGGATTTTTTACACTGAGGGATTTAGCCTTTTGGATTACTGAGTTTGAAATGAATTTGAGTTAGTATAATTCTAATCTTTGCTTGTCATTATGATTCATTTTGTACCCTTCCTTCCATAGATAACATGACCTACGTTCTTCCTTTGCACTAGTCATAAAATGGTGGTATTCCAACTTCCCAAATGTCCTCAAATTTTAAGGCTTAGTAAGGCTAATTATCTTGGTGGATTCATTAGTCATTGCGTTTAGAAATGGTTTCGGTGATTGTGGATTTGGTTGAGCATTTTATTCACCTAAAAGTTCATGAGACATTAATTTGCAAGCTCGTCACTTCCTTCCTGAAATGTAAGCATTGCTATTAATGGAATCAAAACTTTAAAAATATTGTTATTTTATTCTTTTGGTGGGTGCACTTTGGCTACTCAAAAACTATTGAACCAGAAACGTAACTATCTATTGTTTCATAACCCACATCTATGTTTTTCTAAAATCCTTGTGGAGGTTATTATGATTCTATGCTAATTACATAACATGCAGGATGTAATTAAAATCTATATCCTCCCATTTTTAATGTCTTCCTTTTTCCCCAATTAATTGATGTGAGCTTTACATTAGCTGCCACCAATTTCACATTGGCAGAACATTTAGAGACTTAGCTACTTAAAATAAGACTTGGTTGTTGGCAATAATCAAACACATGATTATTTGTAAGTGTGCAGAAACAAGAAGCCCAGGTTTCTTTCTCAAGTAGGTTTTAAACCTAAGTCTTTAATTTCTAATATATGACATTGTTCTCTTGAATCCTTTTCACATGTAGCCAATATACTATCTCCTATTTTCTGTTGCACCCACAAATGCCTCTTTAATTTCTAATCTATGACATTGTTCTCCTAAATCCTTTTCACATGCAGTTAATCTACTATTTTCTGTTGCACCCACAGATGGCTCTTTAATTTCTAATCTATGATATAACTGGATATCTTCTAATATCTTCTGGGTCTTTGTTGTCTTTAGCTCTGCATTCAACTACAATGTTTGTTGTTAATTTTGTTGTTGTATATGTAAATTTTGTTATACATCTTGTTTGTTAATTTTGTTGTTGTATATGTTCAAACTTACAGAGAATTGAGTTGATGATGTTTTTGAATAGCATGAAAATGACAAACTTATTGTATAATAAATTATGCATGATCTATGATAGATGGTACCCAAAAATATTTGGGAAGACATGGTAATTTTTAAAGTTCTTTGGTTGATGAGGGTAGCCTTAAATTTTGCAATTTATTTGGTTGATGAGGGTAGCCTTAGCTCTGTTCTCATACCTAGTTGTAAAGTGCACTGCCTAGAACTATTGATATCATTCATCTCCTCAAATAAAATCAAAGGAGAGAACTGTAAGAAAAATGAAATAAAGACTTAGAAATGCAAATAAGAAAATTGAAATAAAGACTCAGAAATGAAAATAAAAGTGTAAGAAAACTGAAATAAAGACTCATAAATTAAAACAAAATTGTAAGAAAATTGTGTTGTAATTGAAAAAACTAACCTGAATATACTGTGAAATGTTTTGTGGTGTGTTCTGTAATGGTTTGTTTCCAGGGCTAGTGAATAGTTTGAATGTGAAACATGTAACTTCAGTAGTTGTTGAACTTATTTTATAGTTTTTTGCAGTTGAATTTAGTTTGTGAAAATGATGGACATGGATTGCAATGGATTTATTTTTCATGTGTGATCAGGATTGAATTTGATCCAATGACTGAGAATTATTTTATGTTGATTTATGTGCTTTGATTTTCTTTAATGGGAAATAGAATAGGTTGAATGTCATTTATTGAATTTATTGGGTGGGTGCCATTTATTGTACACAATAGGTTTAAATGTTGTTATCGGGTGGGTGTCATTTATTGAACACAATGGGTTTAAATGTTGAATAACACAACATTTATGGATGACATACATTAACTTTTATTATGTGGAGGTATGGATATTTACTTGGGATAAACAACATTAGGGGTGATCAGAGGGGATGAAGTAACTGCCCTATTGTACTTTTGGAATTGACCATTTTGGAAGGATAAATGGTTTTATGAGTTTTGTAATTGAGACAATAGGATTTGTACTCTTAGTACTTATTAAACTATTTATGGATAGTTGTGGGCCGAGTCAATGACTTGGGAAATTTTGGACATAATTTAATATATATTTGGACATCGAGTTATTTATTTTTGTTTAATTATTGGCTATATATATGTCAATTTTTGGTGGGTTGGTGGGACCAGTACTATAGCAATTACTGGTCCCTGCACAACATTATACATCTCTCCCCTACCTTCTCTTTTGTTCTCCCTTCATGGCGAGCACTCTGCATTGGCTGCAGATTTTTTAAGACATTGCAAGTTGGATGGCCATGCATCCCCATCACACAAAGAGACACATATTAATGAGCCTTAAGTTGTTGGCACGTGCGTATAATGTTTTTCCAGCAATCAAATTGTGGATTTTATGGATTCCAGTTGATGTGGATATACATGCCAATTATGTATACCCATGTTTAGAACCCAGGGATCCATGAGCTCATCTTGATGGATGGATCTTAATCACACGTACATTGTTTATGGGTTTCATTTAAATTAAGTTTAAATTATGAATTTCAAAATCTCAATTTGAATTTTCCCACTAGTTTGGTGTAATTTTGATTTTCATGTAGCCTATTCTAGGGGACATTATCGACACTAGAGGCTAGCTAGAATGGTTAGTAGATTTTGAGTTAGAAACCATTCAATTATGGAGAATATCTGAACACTAGGTTACAAGGCAGAACAACTAACTGCATGAAATGGCTTGGTTATCAGGTCATCAAGCATTCACAAAAGAGAGTAAATTTATCGGGGGTGAATTCATTAGGTTTCTTGTCCATGCGCATTGTGTATGCCCACCGATTAACAAATTAGAAAATTGGTTGGATGTCACTAATCATTTGAAGTTTATTTTATTCCTGGCTCAATTTCAATACTCATTTCTTGAAGTGTTCCCACTCTTATTATTATTAGACCATGTTTAAGTAAATCTATATTCCATCCTAGCTTGTAAGTTGAAATTTCATATACATTTTTTATTTATTGATGTGTACCATGTAACTATGTTGCAATTTTTGTAAATTTTTTATTCTGGCTAAATAAAAGATTGTGTGATACAATAATATATTAAAATTTTTATATCTATGTTTAAATAATCAAAATTAAACATTAGTTACAGTTAAATATTTAAATAAATTTTCAATTTTTTTTTAAAATTGCGTAAGAAAGTGAATTTAGAAATCCATCAAGCATATATGATTACAAATAGGAAAGTGAAAAGAAAAAAATAGAAATATAATTAATATAGTCATATATGTATGAATAAAAGAGTAAAATTAAATAATATGAAAATTAAAATAAGTAATAGAATATCTCTTGTAATGGTGGTCGAACTTAATATCTGGATGGGGGTCCTACTCCAAGCGGTGTGAGGTCTAATTGGGACTTTACATCGAGGATACCCTTGTATGTTTTCGGTATCTAGTACTATCGACAGATCCCTAACTATCAAAGGAGGAAGAAGAGGAAACCACAGAGAATCCTACAAACCAAGCAGAAGGGGGGTGCAAATTTTCAGAATAGAAACGCAACCCATATGTAAAAGGGCATCGAATTAGAAGACATCCAAACATTAGAAAAATAGAAAGAGCAAGCATACAAACAAATGTGATGGGAGGTATAATTATAACACATGTTTCTGAGAGCACAAACTTAGAAAAATAAAACCCACCACAGACATTAAGAAATGAATTGACAATGGTTCCAGTGGATCCCAACCCGGGGGGTTGGCGAAAGGTCTTGGAAAATAAAGGAAAAAAGGATAAGTTTAGTGATTATTATCACACTTAACTTCGACATTAATTATGTATTTATTTTTATTTTTCCTTCTTATTGCTCTAAATCTAAGAGGATTTTCTAAACAAATTCTTTCATTATATTCCTCATTTCAAGTTGAATAAAATTATGATTTTTTTTCCTTGGAAGAAAAAAAGAATGTAAAATTAAGCAATGAGTCTATTTGCAAGACAAATCACACCCTCCAATCTCTTAATATCATTGACATTTCCTATTAGTTCTCAACCGAATGTTAAGTGGTTTTTATAGACTAATAGAAAACAAAGGCTACCAAGCTCCTCATGCAAGGATATTTTAGCTCATTTAATATGATGATAAAAGTATCCAATCAATCTAATAGAAAACACTTTCCTCAATAGGCAATACATAAGTTAAGTCATTTATCTTGTCTAAGCCGATATAAAACAAATGTTATGTAGCTCCTCATGGAGGGAAATTTTACTCCATTTAATAAGAGGGTGTACACATCCAATCAATGTAGTTGAAAATACTTTCCTCATTGGCTAATACCTCAATTTATAGATGTGCTGATGTATTTTTCTCTAAGTTTCTATTCCTTTGACACAAAGACATGTAATATAAAATCCATAATTTCCATTTCTAATTTAGTAGCAAAGTTAATAAGTTTCACAATAACTAAAACCCAAATAAAGCTATTAGTGTATGTAACAAAAAAATCCATGATTTCCATCTTGATAGCACATTCGATACATTCCCCGGTAATTGAAAGTTGAAACTCATGGTCAATGTATGCTATATGAACCCATGACATAGAATAAAATACCCATGATTTTCTCCACTCAGCTTTTGTGCATCTTTGTATTGAACATTTGGAATCCAAACTATTAACACACTTCCAACATTTTAGAATTCAAGGAAGACACCTATCCATCACACATTTTTATTATTTTCTTCCTAATTTGTAATCAAATTTTGGGATGAAAACCATTTATTTAATCAATATGATATACTTTATGTATAGATATTATTATGTCCATTTTAAGCTTACATGTGTGCTGGATAAGAACTTGTAATTATGGAAACTTGCCTGATTTTGGCTAGCTTCAAGAGGAGAGGACATGCATGAGTAGCCATGAAAGTGAAAATTGGGACTATGATAAGTAAGTTTTCATGGTGACCTCGAGTGTTTCACAAATTTTTAATTTATATCTTGTAATAACCCTAGATTAAGCCCTAGGTTGTAATGAATATGTACATATGATTTTTAGGCTGGTGAGCTAGATAGAGGGTTTTATAAACCATCGATCAAACCACTGGCTGGTTAAGAAAAATAACATCTCGATCAAGGAATGTAGGTCGAATAAGAAAATGTCTTGCTCAAGCCATTATTTTACATCGCACTCCCACCAAAAAAATTTAAACATGACCTTGATTGAGAAAACTCTCGATCGAACCCCTTTTTTCCTCGAGCATTGTTCCGAGTAGGATTGTATGGAATAGTTGGCACACAAGAGCTTGATCAAGGTATACCTCGTTCGATCTCATGCATAACTAGGAGTTTGATCGAGCTCGCTTAATCATCAATTCCCACCAAACACATATTAAACATTTTTATTGTACCACGACCATGGAATTTTTGTCGGCATTGCTAGGAGCTCAATCGAGTGTCGTTACACATAAATTTCCACCAACAAAAAATTCAATGATCTTGTTATCGTAACATGGTGTCATACATTTTGTCTGTGTAACGAGGAGCTCAATCGAGTTATTTCTCGAGCAATATCACTTTCTGACAACATCAATGAATATAGGTTGTTGGGAATTTATGTAATAAATATCTCATTCGATCTATATCTCGATCGAGCTCCTTCTGCCACCAAACCTAAAATAAATAAATAAACAACAGAATACAAAAAAAACAACAAAATATTTATATAGAAAAAATTACAGAGATAACAATAAAATTGCAACATTTTCTTCAATTTATATAAGGTGAATTAAGATGCATGTGGTTGACAGCATAATTGAACTTTATGTAATTGAAATTAAATTATAAATATGAAGAATCGGACTTCTATTTCATATTATCTGTATTTCAATTCATATATTGAAAACAAACAACAAACAACTTGGGAAATTAGAGGGACGAGCAAGATTGAGAGAACAAAAACAACAACACGATATCCAATTCAACCAATTAATGCAAATACAGGTAATTCTTTGTCTTAGTTTTTTATTACAATTCTAAACTGTACGCATTATTTAGTATAAAATAAAAAATATATATTATATGGATTCCAAAGATCTTAATTACAACTAAATTTGTAAGGAAATCAAAAAGATAGACAAGAAGTTCACTTTGTTTGTAGATACTTGTAATAGCTTTGAAGTTTATATTCCTTAATGAGTTTAAGGGATCATTCTACAATGCTAGTGAAGTCTATTGGTAATAGAGGCTAGGAAATTAGGGGAAATTTAAATTACTATTTTGGAAATATTTTTAATAGTAATAAATCTAATTATGTGTATTTATTATTTGAAAATTTATAAAAACAAAACCTAAAAAAAAATTCGATTACAGAAAAATACATATATGAAAAAAACATTAAATCAAGTAAAAACATGTTTATATTATTTATTTATTTAATTATTTCATGAGAATGTTTGCAATTCTCTTTCAATATTACTTATCCAGATAAAAAAAAATTTATCTCCATATATTTATAATAAAACCAGAATAAAATATAATAAACAATTAATATTCACAGTATATCATTCAAAAATAACATAAGAAAACCGATGCATTAGGTTTACAAAATTTCAAAAGCAAGCTAATGCATGACTTAAGTTATTGTTTCTTTGAATATTACTTATCCATGTGAAATAGATAAATTATTTTTTGTTTCCATATATTTATAATAAAACAAGAATAAAATATAATAAACCATTATTATTCACAATATATCATTCAAAAATAACATAAGAAATCCGATGCATTAGGTTTACAAAATTTCAAAAGCAAGTTAATGCATGACTTAAGTTATTGTTTTGTTAGAGTAAGAAAATTTAATAATCTAACTAGAAGAATAACACAATTTGATATGTTTCTTATAGCACAATGATGTATATAATTATAATATAATATGGTAATAGAATTTTAACCATCAAAATTTATCTTAAGAAAAATGTTTTATATGTTTCCCTTAAGATATATCATCTAGAAGATATTATAATGTGAAAATTAGTATACCATAATTTAAATATGTTAATGTAACCTATGAAATTTGAGGAAGTGAAGAGTACATTGGTATTCAAGTAAGATACTCGGGGAATTTAGGAGCCAATGGGGTGTAATTTCTTAATTATACCTCTTGAATGGTCTAAAAATTTGAGATAATATGTATTTACTTTAAAGATAACATCTAATTACATGGGTAAGAAAAGTTAACTTGTGAAAATATAATTGCATAAAAATGTTTTTAAAAATGAAGATTTCTAAATCATTGATCTTTTAGCATAGGAAATTATATATATAAAGTGAAAAAAATTACATATTTAATTTACAAATTTGTCATGATTATTAATTACTTAACAAGTGTAATTTATCACTTGAATTTAAGAAAACACTCTTTTTATTGTTAATAGCTTGTAAGAGATTACACATTATTTCTTGGTAAATGAATTTTATAAAGTTGAAATTAAAATAACAAAAATGTTTATCTCAATCAATTGAGCTAACCCTCATGACTACACATTTTATTATCATAATTACATATATAAAATTTGCAAATTTACCATGATTATTGATAACTCAAAGAGTATAATTTATCACCAAAATTCAAGAAAACATTTTTTTTTATTGTTCATAGCTTGTAAGAGGTTACACATTATGTCTTGCCAAATGGATTTTACAAAGTGAAATTAAAATAACAAAAATGTTTATCATTTTTTTTTGTTAAGTAATGTGAGTTGTGAGTCATGAGTTAAATGACATGCCTAACCTATGGGTTGAATAGTTGCATCTAAGTCATCAAAATCACCCTTGGATCACACCCAACGCTTACCATTGCTAGATTTTTTCCCACAAAATTTAACCTTTTCACCACATAATTATTGAACAAAACACTCTTATCACTGCAACATAAATATCTATCATTAAATTTAAATAATTTTTACATTATATTAAATATTATATTATTAAAATCTTTATCATTTCATTTAAAAATATTTTTATATTAAAATGTTTATCATTTCCTTTAAAAATATTAAATATTATATTAAAATATACATCATCAAATATAAAATTATTTAAAATTTAAAAATAAAATATATTATTTTGAAATATATTAATTTTAAATCAAATAACATGCACCCAAAATATAAGGTATTAAACATTAAAGAAGAAGATACTCATGAATGAGCCAACAAACCAAACCATTATTTAATTCTGAAACATTTATATCCAATAGTGATCATCATCAATTCATAAACATTTATTTAAAATGAGAGCTTTGGCTCCTATTTCAACTCTGGAACCCACCAATAAATGAATCTATCCTCCGCTAAGTCGATATGGTCTTTTTATATTGCAATAATTAAATATCCAAACCTGTGACGTAAATCGGTACATACCCATTTAGGAGCCTTTGGACCAACCAAAAGATAATAGATAGCCACAAAATAATATTAAAATTCCCTCTGCTGACAAGGACGCTAAATCCAGATTTTTAAGTGATGTGGCATGGAAAAGGCTGCAAGTTCTAAAGTTCCTTGCTTTATGGTAAATAGTCGAGCTGTGGGGCCCTCACGTGTCTTCCCGACTGGGCACTGACAGATTACATGGCCGGTGAGTGTGCCAAGGATGGTCGTCCAGTCAGGTGGGGTCCGCTAACCTTTCGGTGGTGGCCGGTGATTTTAGTCAACGAAAACTTGGCCTAAGTTGATAATTTAGATTTTTTAAATTAATTAAATGTTTATTGGGTTGAGAGGGGCATTTTACAATTTGATTAGCATAGTTTAATTCTGATATGTATGTATCTCATGTCTTAAAAAGATAATAAAAATAGTTTTCACTAATATCTACCAAAACATTAACTTGAATCTTAAATCATATATGACTTGATTATTTATATTACATATAAATTTTTAGCATTATTAATAGGTTAAGATTAATTATTAAAATATAACTATTTATTATCTCTACAACTCAGAATGGGAGTAGATCTCACTTAAAAACCTAAACATGTAAAAGTAAATGTAATGTTTAAAATTTAACATTTTTGATCTAAACCTAATTATTATTTGTATAATATAAATTTAAAATATAAAGAGGTTTAGATATCATAAATAAATATAAATATAAATAAACCACAGGTAAGGTAAATAAATAAAACCTCTTTTTATACTTACTCCAAAGATATGGTATATAAATAAAACCTTTTTTTTTTAATATTTACTCCATAAACCTCATTATATTTACAAGAACTCAAAAAAGAGGTTTTATTTAGGTGAAGCATGTAGGCCAAATACCATGGGACAAATTATTATTAATACCATGGGGCTAAAGAGATATGGTAAATAAATAACTCAATATAAAAGAGGTATAAAGAGGCATGATAAATATATAAAAACATATCAAATATCATTATAAATCAACATCTAATTATATACCAAGCCTATGGGCCAAATATCATGGTAAATAAAAGAGGTATGATAAATAAATAAACCCTGTTTTTATATTTACTCCATAAACTTCTTTATATTTAAGAACACAAAAAAAGGTTTTATTTTTCTAAATCTTTTTTCTTAGTAGGTGAAAACATGAAGTTGGGAAACACTTTTTGCCCTTTTTTTACATTGAAAATTGTAATTTTCTATGTTTTTTCAACTTCAACTCCACTAAACTCATATTTTCAATGCAAATTAGGCTTTGATCTAAAAACAAGATTTGTAGATAATTGTCTTACCTCCATACTCATATTTAAAAAAAAAAAAATATTGACATATAGAGGGGTAAATTTGTTGTTTACTAATTGCATATACTTGAAATTTTCAGGCAAACATAAATAATCACTTTTTGAGCCCTAATTTTTTTTAGGGAAGGTTATTCATTTTTTGGAAATAAACCATATCATCATAATCTACATAGATTGCACTAGTGCAATGACTATTTTTCGGTAATTTTTAGATTAAATCACTATTTTTTATTATTTTTTGAAATGGACGAAGAAAATAAAACGGTGATGTTTCAGTACATTTTATAAGCCCTAGATTTTCTTTTCAATGTGATCGTCAATAAGAAAAATGAGAATACGCATTTGAAGAAGACAGGGAGAGGAATTGCAATATGATTTCTCTGATTTTTTTGGTGTTGTCATTTTAAAGTTATTGAATTTTCATTCACTGCAATTTTCAGAACAATGAAATACCACAGTGACACAGTTTAGTATAAAATTAATAACAAATTGAAATTTTTAATGAAACTCCACAAATATTACATCATTAGAAACTAGATTCAGAGATGAATCTAATGGTAGTAGGTTCGAAAGATAACATTTTGTTTTTGTAGGTGTTTTGCCCCTCCAAAGTTGCAGGTTCCTGAAAACTGCATAATTTTCTGGGTTTTTTGTTGACCAGAAACTCTCGGTTGAGATAATTTCTCGGGCGAGACATTCATTAAACTCTCGATTGAGAAATTTCAAACTCTCAACCAAGAGTTTAAACCACCACAGGTTACATTTAACCGTGCGGCTAAACTCTCGTCCCAAAGTTTTACAAACTCTCGGCCAAGAGTTTACCCAAGGCCGACTCTCGGATGAGAGTTTTATAACTCTCGTCGAAGAGTTTTATAATTCTCGTCCGAGAGTTTAATAAACTCTTAGACGAGAGCTTATTAAACTTTAATTGAAACATTTTCATTTTCGGTCGACGCAATATTTCAGGCGAGAGTTCTATATAAATACTCTCGTTCGAAAGATTAATTCCACACAGCATTCTAAACCAACGAAACTGCGAAGGTGCGAAGCTCCGAAAAGTGCAAAGGTGCAAGGGTCTGAAAAGTGCGAAGGTGCGAGGGTCGCCCAACTCCATCCTTAAACTAGTGTCAAGCCTACGCCTCACACCAGCCGGTACCTGCGCAACATGAGGACCAGGTCTGTGTGCACTGGCCTGATCCTCGGCATATGTCATTTCCTGATCATCATTAGGATCTACACCTGGATCATTTGGTGGCAGTGGCATCTCATTTCCATCAAATGACCCAATGTCTACAAAATATATATAAGTACACAACAATAATTATACAATTTCACTAAACAGATTAATAAAAACAAGTTAAAGAACATGTTAGAATAAATTTAAAGAAAACACTAATATTACCTCTATCATCTGGCGGCTCATCATCTGTGAAGAGGATGTTGGCATACCCTCGCCAATCCAAACCAGCATACGGACAGGGGACCAGAACGAAGGCATGTTCATCAACACTGGCTAGAAACTCCAGTGTATCACGCGATATCCTCACGGAAAAGTCTGACTCGCCCCTCTTGGGCATTATCTGTCCCCACATCTGCATGCAACATCGACCTACGAGGTTGCCGAACAAAAGTAAGCCTCATCTCTGGAAACCTCTCAAAAAATAAATAAAATAGCTCTGAAGCAAAATGGAAGTTCACCCTCCCTTATGCCTGAGCACGACATCTATCTAAAGTTGTACAAAATTGCCCCAAAAATTCGCAGACCACCTCACAAGTCATGGCGCCTGTAATAAAGAATCAACATAAAACAAAAGTGGGGAACTAATGCATTGCCCATTATTGGTATGGTATGAAATGGTCTAAATCAGTAGTGAGAGGCACATCACCTCCTATCCACAAAATGAAGCAATTCGTAACTCAACACTAGAGACCTGAAAATCTGCAGGAGACAATATATTGGCGCTAATGTATCTCTGGGAGTACACCAACTGACTCCCTGCTACATAGCCGACGGGGACCTCTGGGAATGAGGGAAAATCCTGCCCTCTCCTCAATATGCCAGTAATAAAATAGATGTCCTCCTCAGTGGGCGCCTACCACTGGTTAGGACCAACCCGGAAAGCCTGTCGGTGGGCATTCCACCTGAAGATAAGCTTTTGCAATAACCCAACATGGCCCTTCAGGGATGTAGCCTCCTCATAGAACTTGAGGAGGCCTACCTCCCTTAGGAGCACCTGGGTGGCTGCTATAATAGGGCGAGGGTACATATCTCTCTCCCTCTCTCGTGCCTCCCACAGGCGAACCACCTTATACGGGTATTCTTTCCTTTAACATCGTTGAATGATTGACATATTAAATACAATTTTTTTATTAAATGAGACATATATATATATATATATATATATGAATTTTTTTATTTATTTTTATTTTTATTTTTATTTTTTGAAAAAGAAAACACAGTTGGTGTGCAAAAAAAACAGGTATGCACCGGTATCGTTGCGTAAGTTTTTATCGCGCACCGACTGTGGTGCGCCTAGAAATTTTCAGCGCACCGCACATCATGACCTGTATCTCAAGCGGTGTGTTGACTAAATTATCTAGCGCAGGGCGGATAATTCCATCAACGCACCGCCAAACATCAACTAATGGTCAACAGTGCGGTTGTTTAACCGATCACACCGTTGACTATGTACATATTTGGGAGGGCGGTGCACTGACCAAACTACTCGCCCCGGGGTGGATAGTTTCGTTAGCGCACCACCCTCCTGGCATCATTACACGATCAACTGTGCAGTGGTATAACCAACCGCACCGTTGACTATGTACCAGTATCGGGAGGGTGGTGCGCTGACCAAGCTATATGCCCTGGGGCATATAGTTTAGGCAACGCACCGCAATCCTGACATCACTACATGGTCAACGGTGCGGTCGTTTACATGAACGCACCATTGACTATGTCCAAGTTTGGGAGGGTGGTGCGAGGACCAAAATATCCACCCCGGGGCGCATATTTCAGTTAACGCACAGCCCTCCTGAACTTGGACATGGTCAACGGTGCGGCCAAGTAACCGACCGCACCGCAATTTCTATAATTAAAAAAAAACGCGGTGCACCGTTTCGGCACTGCACTGGAACCGGTGTGGATACTGTTAGCACGGGTCATGGTGCGACCTGTAAATTTACAGGAAGCACCGCGAATCGATGCGAGCCGAATGGCATGAGCACACCGCACGATATATATATATTTAAATGGTGAATTTTAAGTTATTTTACAAAACTAATCCGCAAAAAAGTTTAATTATGGAAAAAACAAGTAAAATAATTGTACATTTGGGTGTCGAGGAGGCATATTTGCTGTAGAATTTGCAAAACTAAATTTTCCCACCATTTTGCAAGATTCAAAATTGAGATGGTGGGCAATGGACAATGGCAGTGTGTGCAATGGGAGCACTGATAGTAGGGCGCCTCACACAAGGTAAATTTGCATCGGTGCTTGAGAGATCTGGAGCACTAAAAAGTGAAAAATGCAGATTTTTGGCCGTAATTTTTTTTTTTATTTAACCCTGTTCAAGTGGGTGGGTTTTTGAGGTGCACCGGGTGGTTTTTTTCCAACTGTATCAGGCTGTTTTAGTTTAGCGCGAGTTTTAAGGATGCACCAGGGCTGAATCTGTGTAGAGCATCGGTGCCCTACAATAATTAGACACGCCGAGCGGACTTATACGGAGAGCATTGTGCCTCGGTGTGCCAATTTGTAGTACGCACCAGTGTTTTTCTAGTGGAACGCACCGGAAAAAAAAACATCCGCAAAAACCTCCACCTGCCAACCTCTTATAGTAACCTCCACTAAAAATAGATGTGTGGGCTATTTTTATAAGGGGTTTATAAAAAACATCTGCTAGAGGGTCTTTTCCTTGTAGTGCTTGGAGAGGTTTCTGCCCTTGGAGAGGCTGCTACCCCCGGGGCACTATATAGCCACCTTGTGAGCCAGATTGAGGGATATTCCTGGAAAAGATATAAACATGTTTTGTTGTTAAAGGTTTAGTAGGTAGACTCAAACAAAAAAATTAACATGGTAGGAGTTTCAGAGAATGGAGATGCTCCTAAGAAAGTGCCATAGAGCGATTGGTACCCGGCAGGAACAGAAGGATCGCCATACAAAAATGTTGCTGGTGATGAAGAAAACATAGATGACTCAGTAGACATGCTTTGAGAAGCCATGTAACTACCTTTGGGTAAAGAGTAGAATGGTATGTGGCATGGTGACTGAGTGTAACCATAGCTGTGTAGAAAATAGGTAAATTGATGATACCAAGGATCCGATCTAGAAGGAATGAAAGGGTAAATTTTTTCACTATAATTTAGATCTAAAGATTCTTGACGAGATGGAAGTGTAATGTCTTCTTCCACATCATATATCTCTTCAATGCTAATTAGGCCAGGAGGAAGATTCTTAGTGATGAGAAGTTTCACTCGAGGTGAACGAGGTCAGCCAGGAGTCGGGACTATGAGATCCAAAGGTGACTCAGACGAAGTGGAATCAGATTCATGCTCAAATATTTCAGGTTCAATGAATTGCGTATCTGACAACTAATCAGTAACAGATTCAACTGTAATTACTTTGGAAATTTCTGGTTGTCATTGATCTTTTTCAATTATCTGAGGTTGATTAACTTTGAAATCAGGATGTATTACAATGGACGTTTCTCCTTGTTCAGTAGACCCAGTTCCTGATTGTTGAACTCTTTCAATTTTGATTTTTTCCAATTGAATGGGTGTATATTCAGGGGGTTTCCCCTGCATTCTACATGAATGTCTCAGTAATTTAGCCACGGTTAATCTTTTTAACACACGAAATTGAAAAAATTCAAAAGAATAAACCTAAGGCCTATAAAAATCTATTGATCACAGTGATGCTATTGATTATAACAGAAGAGATTGATATTATAAACCCAAGGGACTAATAAACACAAGATATTAATAGTAAAAACCCAAGGAAACAATATTAAACCAAACAATTTGATATTCTAAACCCTAAGATAAATATTATAGACCCTAAAATAAACATGGTTGATAATTTTTTACCATGGTTGATTTTGATATTGACACAATATTTGTCACAATGCGACTTCGGACCACAGTTGACCATGATTGATTTTCATATTGAAATAATCTTTGTCACAATTCGACATCAAACCCTATTTGACCACGGGTGATCATGGTTGATTTTCATATTGAAACAATATTTGTCACATCGCGACGTTGGACCATGGGTTACCATGGATGATGATTGTTGTCATTATGTTACATTGGACCAAGAGACAATCTTCGTCAAAATGTGACCATGATTATTGACCATGGTTGACCTTGATTAACCATGCTTGACCATGGTTAATTTCCATATTGAGACAATATTTGTCACAATGCGATGTTGGACTATGCTTGACCATGGTTGATTTTCATATTGAAACAATATTTGTCGTAGTGTGACGTTGGCCCATTGTTGACCATGGTTAACCATGATTGACCATACATGATCATGGTTTACCATGTTTCACCAAAGTTGGCCATGATTGACCATGATTGCTTTTCACATTGAGAAAATCCTATGACAAACCCTTAGGGAAATATTATAAACTAGTGTATATAAACCCTATTATAAATATTCTAAACTGTAAAATAAACATGGTTTAGCATGGCTTATTTTAATACTGAGGAAATTTTCTCACAATGCATCGTTGGACCATGGTTGACCATCATTGATTTCCATATTCAGAATATCATTGTCAAATGCGATGTTGGACCATGGACAACCATGATTGATTTCCATACTGAGACAATATTTTTCATAATGCGACATTGCACCATGATTGACCATGATTGGCATAGATCCATCTTAACTCTAGATCTAACAAGCACCAAGAGGAATCAAATCTCATTTCATTGTAAAAAATATTTACACCTCAAGAAAGATTTGATCCTTCTCAAGACATGGTAGATCCATAATTAAAATGGATCAAAGATCATAGTTAATTATAACTTCTCGCATTATGTAATAAAAAATTACAATAAATTATATTTCATCTTAATGTTTTATATATTTTAAATAAAAAAATATTATAGCTTTTGAAATTAAAAAAATATTATGATATATAGTTTTGAGGTTTGAAATAAAAATATATATTTTAAAATACAATATATAACTAAATTGAAATTAAAAACAATTCATTATTTAAAACAATAAATTTAAAGTTTTTTTTTTTAAAAAGTTATATATTTTGAATAAATACCAACGAACCAAAAATATTTATTCTATATAACTAAAAAGAAAAGACTAAAGAAAAAATATATAAATTTTTATTTTTATTTAATAATAAAATAATAAAATATGTCATTATAAAATATTATTAAATTTAATTAAATTGTAAATTGAAAAAATAATAATTGTTATATAAATCTCTAGCAAACCTAAAATATAATAAAGAAATTAATATTATTTCAACAATGTTTATTAACATTATTTTATTTTATTTAATATTAGTATATATTATTTATTTAAGATTTTTCACTTGAAGGTGAATAAACATTTCATAAAAACACTCAAAATTGAATTACATAATCATGATTTTTATTTAGATGTTGATAAAAATTGAACCAAAACATTTGAAATCTAATAGGGAGTATATTAGGGATACTAGTTCATATGTCCATTTTGAAGAATACTAATAGTATGATCATAATTAATTTTAAAAAGAAATTAAAAGTTTCCTATATAGCCACCATGTTACTAAATAATAGATAGGTGGGATGTGCCGGTGCACCACCATGTTACTAAATAATAGATAGGTGGGATGTGCTGATGCCTCTTCTTTTGAACGAGCTATCTAGATCGATTATGAATTTAAGTATGCATTCATATTATCATGTTAATTACTTATCTAAGAATAAAGGAAGTTGAAATTTGGTTACAAATTATTCCAGTGTGTTTGTTTCTATTACATTTTTAGAGACTTGCTTCATGCATTTGATGCTATCTAGTAAAAAGGATTTCCCACTAGGTAAGTCCTTTTTTTGTATTTTTTTGGTTGTTTCCATCGTTTCTATTCTCCAAAATCTGTCAACTGAAATTATATTTTCCAATAAAATATTTTAACTAACTATTAAATGATAATAATAACTCAATTTTGGAATCAAAATAGTTTTTTTTTAAAGATAAAATTATTATATAGGTTAACATCCCAGTGTCTACGACAAAGACACGAAAGTTCAGTATACTTCCACGTTTAAAAAATAAAATAAAAAATTCAGGCTCTTCTGTTTATAATAGTACTATTAAAATATTCCGTAATCAACCTTCATAACTTTGTAATCTAAGTGCAATAAAACCTTCTTTGGAGAGGAAAAATCATAGTTGGTATTCGCTTTGGAAAAGGAGTCAGATTGATATTGAGATCGAGGTTTTCTGTGTGAAGTCTAACCCTAGAAGTGGCGGAAAAGGATTTTGGTAAATCCTGTCATGATTAAATGGAAACAATCGAAATCATCCAATTGAGAATGTGAGCGCAATTTCATGTAGAAAGGGATTTGAAGTAGCGCTAGATGAGTTTGATTATTAGCCAAATTGAAAGTTGTTGCAAAAACGTGGAGACTATTGCAAAAATTATGGAAAAAGAGTAGGCCATTGGTGCTTTGCAAAGCATTCAGCGTTATGGGATGCTCGAGTTATTTCTAATTAATGGTGATTTGAAGACCTTCAAATAAGTATTCCTATAGTGTGCCAAAATAGGGAGGTGGCTCATGCGTCTGCATCAAGAGTGAAATAAGAAACGCTGTCCCGCGGTTTAAGTTAATTCTGCACTACACCCTAATCCTAACGTCCATTGTTTCAAGAAGTCATCACGGCTATTACGGGAGAGTGAATCCAATACTTTGAGAATGTGGATAATTCTATTTGAATTTAATTCGAGAGTAGCGTCCGTGTTGCGTTCGGGTGGAAGGAGGGGTATCACCTTTTCGAAGAGGAAAATTTAAATTTTGAAGTGCAATAGAGTTTTATTTGATTTTCCTAATAGCTATGGGAATGATGTTTACTTTTACACCGACTTATGTTCCAATGAGATATTTATTCAATGTAACACTAACGCAATGTAAACGTGCATTTGATATAAAAAGAATTGATAGAAGATTGGTAAGTGGGGTAAAATCAATTTGCATTTCAACTTATATTGAAATTGAAGATTGATGATTACCCGATGATTTTATGAGGAGGATCATTAAATTTCTTTGAGAATATAGAGAGAATAACTACTTTGGATAGAATGTAGTAGCATGTTTTTTAGATGAGGAAGAACAATGAAGAACTGAAATAGTAGAGCCATTATAGGGATTGGATAAGACTATATCAGCAATGTATGTTTGCATGAGGTTGAAGCAGAGGTAAAATGGCCTTATGTTTTCATTTAATTTGTGAAACAAATAATTGATTATAGGTAGCAGTGATGGAAATGGTTATAGAGGAGAACTGTAACACAAATTAAAGGAAGTTATTGGAGACTCCAACAAATAACCTTTACAAGTTCCAACTGAAGGTTGGAAAGGAGGACAAGTGAAGTTCTCAAAGAGGTGATCAAGTTGAATGCAAAAGGTAGAGGAGCAAGGAGTGCTCTATATAAGATCCCAAATGAGGGAATCAATAGAAATACCAGAGAAGAATAGGCCATGAAAATTCTTAGTAAGGTATTTAATGACAGATTGATGGAGTTAGTTCGTCAGAGAATCTTGAATGCTACCCGCGGCAATGAGAAAGAGGAAACTCATGGAGGAAAGAGGAGTATGACTACTTATGGTCATAAGAAAGGTTCTAATAGAATCCATAGGAAATAGAGTATTGAAAATTTTGATTGAGAGATAGCTGAGATTAAAGTACAAATTGATGTGATGAGAGAACTACTACAGGAAAGGCGAGGAAGACCAAAGATGAAAATGGATTCTACGAAAGAAGGTGAAATGCCATGAGTTGCAGGTGAAGCTTCAAAACATAGGTTTAGTATTCAGCAGAGGAGTGAATAGCCTAAGGAAGCCAAGATGAATGTGTGAATTTTTGAACCAGAGCAATGACCATTGCTTGGTGAGGATGAGGATGATGTTGAGAAGAAACCTATTGAGAATCTCATAGACTGTTTGGAGAGTGATAATGAGGGAGTTACTACAAGTCTCATGAACTCTTTGGAGAGTCAAGATCAGCATAGGGAGATGCTGACAAAAGGATAAAATGAGACTAAAGAGCCAATTTTTTTCAAATCTGACATTTTATGTATGATTGTAGGTTATTTAATAGATGGTGATAGAAAATCATCGAGAACTATCATGAAGGTGAAGGAAGAAAAATAAATATCTTCTTAGGAATCGAAGGAAGAAAAAATAAGAATTTTATTCTAGTGGAGAATGAAATGATATTGTCTCATAAAGATAACCAAAGGGAAGACCATACACCTTTGATCAAATAGAATGATGAAGAACAATTGCAAAAAACTATTGTTGCAGAAGATTTAGAAGAATTGGCTCATGGAGATAGTCAAAAGAAGCATAAAGAGGAAGATAAACATTCAGACATAATGTTGATGGTGTATGAGGAAGAAATTAGGTGTTGGAAAAGATGACGAGAGAACGCGAGAATGAAATTTTATTTCATTCAACACAAAAGGGTGAAGAGGATTTCTATCCAAGTCAAGATTGATTTTCTGATTTGGATGAAGAAATGGCTTATTTGGAAGAAAGGTTATTGAATCCTATGGTGCATATTCGACGTGCACAATTAAATCCAAAAAAAGCAGTGGTTGTAAATGATGTCAAGATGGGTGATGCTGCAGAGAATGATTAGTATAAAGTATTTGAACATGAAGTTAATAAGAATTTTGATTAGATATCATTTTTGCAATTCAACTGTGTTAAGTAAGTCATTCATCTATGAACATTTCCATGAGAGGTAGTCACAATTGACTAATTTCTCATGATTTCTGAATAGTCCACTTAGCACTTATTACATCAGGTGATGCTCACAGGGGTGAAGAAGTGGGATTGAAACTAGTGAAATGAATCACATAGCATTAATCATCACTTCTGGCACCCGGTAACCAGTACTTCCCGGGAGGTCACCCATACCAGATCGCCTCTGGCTCAAGCACACTCAACTATGGATTTTTCCCCACAATCAAGAAAATGGGGTAGCAAGCTAAGTGGGCTTGATTGTGGGGAAAACTCCAAGTTAAGCACACTTGAGCCAGAGGCGATCTGGGATGGGTGACCTCCCGGGAAGTCTTGGTTACCGGGTGCAATCCCCGGAAGTGATGATTGACACTATGTGATTCATTTCACTAGTTTCAATCCCACTTCTTCACCCCCGTGAGCATCACTTGATGCAATGAGTGCTAAGTGGACTAGTAAAAAATCATGAGGGTGCAATTTCTCAATTATACACCTTGAATTGTCTCAAAATATTGTTACTATACAAAAGCAAAAATATAATTACACAAAAATGTTTTTAAAAGGAATATTTCTAAATCGTTGATCTCTTAGTAATAGGAGATTATATATAAAGTGAAAAAAATTACATATTCAATTTACAAATTTATCATGATTATTAATAGTATAATTTATCACTTGAATTTAAGAAAACACTCTTTTTATTGTTAATGACTTGTAAGAGGTTACACATTATCTCTTAGTACATGAATTTTACAAAGTTGAAATTAAAATAACAAAAATGTTTATCTCAACCAATTGAGCTAACTCTCAAGACTTCAAATTTTTTTATCATAATTACGTATATAAAATTTGCAAATTTACCATGTTTATTGATAACCTAAAGAGTATATTTTATCACCAAAATTTAAGAAAACACTTTTTTTTTTTAATTGTTCATGGCTTGTAAGAGGTTACACATTATGTCTTGCTAAATGGATTTTACAAAGTGAAATTAAAATAACAAAAATATTTATCTTTTGTTTGTTTGTTTGTTAGGAAATGTGAGTTGTGAGTCCTGAGTTGAATGACATGCCTAACCTATGGCTTGAGTAGTAGCTAGAGACATCTAAGCCATCAAAATCACCCTAGGATTGCACCCAACCCTTACCATCACTATATTTTTGCCCACAAAGTTTGACCTTTTCACAATAAAATTATTGAACAAAACACTCTATCACTACAACATAAATATTTGTCATTAAATTTAAAATAATTTTTTCATTATATTGAATATTATATTATTAAAATCTTTATCATTTCATTTAAAAATATTTTTATATTAAAATGTTTATCATTTCCTTTAAAATATTAAATATTATATTAAAATATACATCATCAAATTTAAAATTATTTAAAATTTAAAAATAAAATATATTAATTTTAAATCAAATAACATGGACCCAAAATATAAGGTATTAAACTTTAAAGAAGAAGATACTTATGAATGGCCAACAAACCAAACCATTCTTTAATTCTGAAACATGTATATCAAATAATGATCATCATCAATTCTTAAAAAATATTTAAAATGAGAGCTTTGGCGCCTATTTCAACTC